>MNCI01007354.1:55975-193938 GCA_015680685.1 Gnetum montanum
TTTCAACTGTTCACGTAGGGGAATTTTTCAAATTTTCTTCTACAACTTGTGACTTGTGCACCTCTTGTTCCAATAGCCATAACTCGCTCGCTAGCACTTCGATTCGTATTCCGAAAGAACCTACTTGAACCTAGAGTGTTCAACATAGTTGTGGGGAAGGGGTACACTCCAAATTACGTATAAATTTTTCAAAATTCATCATCATCTGAAGGATACTACAAAGGGAAATTGATTACAAAAAATGATGATAAACATGTGCCAAAAATAATCTTATCTCCTCACCTACACCAGGAAATTAAATTTTAAATCCACCTAATCAAATTAGGAGGCCCAATATTAAAAATTTTAGGGGACATTTCCACAAGATTTTCTAACTCTAGATCACATGAAATAAGAATTGAATTTATTAAAGTAAGGTATATCTTAAATTTTGTAAACAACCTTACTAATGGTCGGCCTCGTGTGATTGTAGATGGCCCCTAAATGTGGACAACAAGAAGGACCCTCTTAAGATGTGTCCAAGCAACCTAAGAGAGGCAAAGAACAAGCATCTCCCAAACAACGTGTAGAACAGGAGGTGCAATCATTTAGAATCCATCAAGAGATTATTGCTATTGCGTAGTTAGGACAGGCAGAAGGAGGAGCTGCTGAAGTGCTTGAACAGGGACAACACCTCACGTTGTCCCCGGAGTGTGTCCAGGCTATTTGAGAAAGGTCCACATTGGCAGCTGTGATCGTGGAATTAAACTTTGGACCTTTGATAGAATTCGCTCTTAAGGCTATAAGGGACCAACTCAAAGGGTCTCCATTATGGCCTATCCTCTCTAAAAGTGGTGCCTAGTACTTAGGAGAAATGTACCAATTTTGGCACAATAAGGAAGAAGGCACCACAATTGACATTTGTGGTGTGTTTATAGATTTTTCCACCAAGGCCATCTCGAAAGTGTTGAACCTTCTGAATATAAGATCAAAAGTTACTCACCTGTCCACTCGCTCTGATGCTGATGCATGAAGAGTTTTGTTGGACAGGGTGTATGGCAAAGAGGACAAGACATATGGAGAGTTTATGCTGGAAGAAAGGATATACTTCAAGATTTGCACTTACCACATCTTCCCCACGAGAGGATTAAAAAGAATCTCAACGTATGCGGTAAGAGAAAGGGGGATATTGATGGGAAAGGCTAATGCTAACCTTCCTCATCTATATCTCATGGAGATCTTGAGACGATTTGAAGAATGCAAGATAGGGAAGTTTGTGTTGCCCTTCCCTTGTCTCATCAGGAAGCTATGCAAACATGCTAGTATTCTGGAGTACACCAATGATGTTCTCAAAAGAGCCAAAAATGCTTCATTTGCCCAACTACTAAAGCCACCAGCCCCAAGAAAAAGTGCTAGTGAGACACTAGAGCCAAAACAAGAATAGATGGTGGGGCCCACTGCAACTCAAATTGCAAGGCCTAGCCAACTCCCAATCATAGGGCCCAGTCAACAACAAGCAAGGCCCAGCACAAGCCAACAAGACCAACCGTTACTACCACCGTAGGATTATCGACCGTTAATGAGCCATCTCAGGGCCATTGCTGAGATGGTCAGTTAGGGAAGTCGTGATGATGCTAATATCTATTGCATCATTGACAACACCGTACAGCCCACAATTTCTATTGATCATGCATAGGGCGAGGTGTCCATTCAAATAGGAGGAGGGGAGACTCATTGGTCACAACAGAGTTTAGGGAACGTTGCGTCTTTCCAGGTGCAATTGGAAACTAGTGAAGGGGCCACAATGGTTGTCATGCAGCACCAAGATGTAGTAGGAGCCACAAAAGTGGTCACAAACCACATCAAAGAATCTTTTAACGTTCCTATTGTGCCACCGAAAGATTTCACAGGAGCACAGGATGCTCAAACTCTAGCCGATCCCTCAATGACTCCTACAGAGCATGAGTATGTCCTTGATTGATTGCTATAGACAAGACAAGTAATGACATCCTTGTTTGACATCCCACAAGATGTCACAGCAGCACAATCAAACCTCATCTCCACCAAAGGAAAGCTGGTCATGGTAGAGATTAGGGCCAAGCATGAGGAAGTGGAGTTGGCAAGACTCCAAGAAAGGCTCGTTACCCTACAAGCTACATAGCGGGACCCATCTCAGTTTGTTCCCACAGACCAGCTAGACACTTTCAG
Organism: Gnetum montanum; assembly: GCA_015680685.1. Taxonomy (NCBI): domain Eukaryota; kingdom Viridiplantae; phylum Streptophyta; class Gnetopsida; order Gnetales; family Gnetaceae; genus Gnetum; species Gnetum montanum. The sequence continues at coordinate 58,163 of MNCI01007354.1, forward strand.
GATGGAGTAGCTTAATAAACTATTGGTGGATAATAAAAGAGTGGTGGAGGAGAAAGAGAAGGCTGATTGGGATGCCTCCAAGGCACAAGCGTAAACCTACGCACATGCCAAGGTACTCAAAGCCTTATAGGAAGAGAATAAACAGCTTGCTGCTAACAATCTTTAGTTAACCACTATGGAGAAATAGAAGAATGTTCTCAAGGAAAAATTTTAGCAATTATGAGAACAATTAGTCAGGGTCAACCAAGACATGAATCATTTGGCCAGAGAGAATCGAACCCTCTCAATGAAGGAGGTATGCGCAATCCGTCAAAAGATAGCCATCGAAATAAGCGTGTGGCAAAACAAGGCCAAGAGGCATGAAAAGCTAAAGGAGCACTTTAGAGACCAGGTGGGGATGTACAAGCAAGTCATAGAAAAGGAGATTCATATGGCCAAGGCCCACATCAATACTTTTAGTGCTCAACACAGTAATTGGCGAGCCATATTGGACACATATGCATTTGCCCACCAAGCAGAGCTTAAAAGTTGGAACTTGCAAATTCAAGGTCTCACAAAGTACATGGAATTGGCAAACCTACGATATGCCAATCTAGGCATGTTGACAGCAGGACACCCGAGAATAGAGCTCGGGAAGTAAGTAGCTACCACCTATGCCAAATATGAAGCAGAATTTGTGGAGCACAAGAAAATGTTGCAGAAGCTAGAAGTCACAAATTTTGAACTAGAGGTGGTTAAGACCAGCTACCAAGGCCAGAAAGATGTTGCAATGGACTTGGCTCGACAACTTACAGATTTTCAAGAGTACAGGAACAAAGCCAAAGCCTACGAGGAGGAAAGATGGTTGTTTGCGGCCTCGTACATCAAAGGAAATAAGATGTTCCCCCAACTACCATGTCCATGGGAGTTGCAGACTCCATCAAACATTGGAGCATCAGTATGGACAACACAGGATCCCCAAACTGAAGAAGAAAAGCTCCAGGCACTCCTTCAAAGCCATCAAATCCCAAAGCCTGGAGCACAAGACAAGGGGAAGCAACCCATGGAGGAGCCACTGCCACCTGGAACCACATGAGTTCCATGAAATTTTGTGATTTTGTATTCTTTTTTTTGTCTGTCCCAATTTTGTTCTATTCAATTCTCCACTGCAGCATGAATAAATTCCTAGTCAATCAATAATCCCATACCTCTCCACTGTGTAATCAATGAAGCTTCTTCTCATTTTTTTTGACTCGATGATGATTTTTCATTCAGTTGTGGGGGTATGATGAATTGTGATTCATTAGGCCTTGATATCACACCTGCGATATCGTGTACACGATATCGAGTATGCAATATCGTAGCTTGGCTTGCAATATTAAATGCGTGATATTGCGGTTCCTGTGTGAGCCTATAAATACACAATGGGGCACATGGGAAAGTAATAGTAAGTTAGTTTTTAGTCAATAGATAGAAGTTAGTTCATTTTTAGTTCTTCTCAACCCTTTCTCCCAGTGCATGCCCATAGTGCAATGATTGTAATTGTACGACACCTTTATTCAAGTGTGACGTACTTGGACATGCACATGACCGAAAATAAAGATCAAGATTAATTCATCATTGCAGCATTCACTTAGTTTATTAATTTAATTATTATTGTTATTTATTGCTTTCATAGTTAATATCTCTTCACCCTAAACTCCTTAAACATGGAATGAGTACGACTTAATCACGAGCATCCAAGTGTGACTACTTGGTATCCCAATAGTGTACCTAGGCCATGTGCTTGGTAACCCCAGTGGTAGTCATGCACGAGGTCCAAGATGTGTACAAATGATTAAGGAACGGATGCTCATCGCACTTAGGCTAACTTAGACTCTCTCTCTCTCTCTTTTCCTCCTAGCTTAATTAAAGTTATTTTCCATTGCCTCCAGGAGTAGCACTAGGTTAGAAAACACATCACACACCTCACTCTAGACTAAACCATACGTGACAAATAAAATACTAGTGCAGGTGGGAAGACAGTGAACTGCGATCAATGAGTAACTATCTAGATACCACAACTAGCCCGTCTGCGGAGTTCGACCGAATTGTGCATGAAACACTTGTGTTCGTATGGTTGAGTGTAGGGGTACCTGGCCACTCATCACCATCCAAAGCATCATCCACTTAAGTCCAAAAAAGGTATCTTTGATCATCCATAATTACCTCTTTGTAGTCTTCCAATGTTAGAATCTAATATGCCTCATCCCAATCACATAATTCTAAAGAAACCATGTTTTCTACTGCAGCATTGATCATATTAGGCTCATCAATTTGAAATTGATTCCAAGTTATATAAATTGATTGAAAAATTCATGTTTTCAAATGTTAAAGTTGTCAATCTAGTTTTTACATAAATAATTGCATCCATAGTTACCATCATAGGCCTGCCTAAAATTAAAGGAGAAACATTATTCAATGAAGATGTATAATAGTCTAACACAATGAAATTAACAAGGTATAAAGCTTTATCTACCTAAACCAATATATCCTTAATAATATCTTTTGAATTAATAGTACACCCATCAGCCAAAGAAATAGTAATATTTGTAGATCCAACATGCACATAACCAAATAGCTGATAAATCTAAAATGACATAATATTTACACTAGCCCCAAGATCTACTAACACATGATGAAATTTTCTATTATGAATTATACAAGCAATCATAGGACTACGGGGATCTATTGTCTTTTTAGGCATCCTAGCCTTAAAAATATTTGTAATATTTTCAACAAGGATAACATGCTTATGTATTTTAATTTTCTTTTTCATAGAACACAACTCCTTATGGTATTTAGCATATTGGGGGTATATTCAATAGCTCTTAATAACAAAAAATGTAAAGTGACACCTTTAAAAAGGTTCACAAGTTACATATCATCAACCTCATTTGATTCCAAGTTATGAGGAAAAGACGCTTATGAAGAAGAGGAATTATTGGTTTCCTCTGAGGTAATCTTTGGATTTGGTGCTTTCTCCATAGAAAATTCCTTTGCAAAGATTCTTTTAGATTCATCCTCTAATTCCTTATTCTTAACAGTATTCTGATAACGAGCTTGAAGATTAGCCACTCTGCTACTTTGAGTCACTATATTACATTGATCACTATTGGATGACAAAATCATATGTAGTTCTTGTCTTTCTTGATACTTGGGATTTCATTCTATTTGTGCTAGTACTGTTTCCTTAGGTTGTAAGTCTTAAATAAGCTTAGTTATGTAATCATGTTGTTGCTGCAAGGTAAGTTGTAAGTTTTCATTTTATTGTAACATTTGCTATTGAGACTCATGTTTTGATTAGATCTCCGGAAATGGTTGAAATTATTATTATAATTTGGATAATTGACTTGAAATGGAGGATGTGATTGGTAATTTTGGATTTGATTGGAATTCCATTCCCTACCTTGTGAAGTTGCACTCCTCCCCTGTCCACCTTGACTACCTCTAACATTAGCTTGTTCTTTAATAAAGGGTAAAATGGAACAATCATGAGTAGTGTGATCAATTTTCACACATATTACATAAGTGTAAGGAAAATCCATACCTCTAGCCTATGGTTGGTTAGTGTTATTAATTCCCTTATTTGTATGAACTACAGTAGAATGATTAACCCTACACACTAGCATTCAATGACATAGATAGAGATGATAATTTATTATTAACCTCTTAAATTTTTTTTGTCAAGCCTATGTGAAGATCATTGAACTTAGAAAGGAGGGGATGAATAAGTTTCCCAAATTAAAATTTTCAACCACAAAGAACACAACCAATTTTAACATGGTTCCCCAACTTGGGTAGTTCACACTCGAAGGGTAGATCGCTTGCACACCTCGAGACTTTGTTTCTCTCAAAATGTGGTTTGAAGGGTATCACATCCTGTATAGCTCTAAGTTTCACTCTAGAGTGATTCATTGCTATGAATCCACTCAACCTCACAAGGTCCCAACAAGCTTAGAATGTGGTTTCTGAGATCTGACAACCTTTACAACTTGAGTTCTGCTCTAGAGTGTTGTGGTGCTACACCAATAATCAATCTTGCAAGATCACAACAAGCTCAAGGACGATGCCTTCTTGCAAGAAGCACATCAACCCCAATGAGGAAACAAAAGAAAAAATAAGAATTACAAGGAAAGGATGCAACTAATTTGTTGGTCCTTGTACTTTGAGGTACAACACAATTGATCACTTACAACAGTACAATTAAGTACACAAAAATAATACAAAATGATTGCTTGATATTTACACTTGCTTGCACACCAAACTTGCTCATTCCCCAAGAGAATGAAGTCTTCTTATAGTCTTGATGTTTCCAAAATCACCTCAGAATTCGTGCCATGACTATCTAACAATCACTGGAGACATCTCCTTCAAGATTAGGACGTCTCTCTGCATGAAACCTCTATTCAAGGGAGACATCTTTCCACCAAAGAAGATGTGTCTTGGAAGACATCTACATGTAGATGTCTTCTCCAAATAAGAGATGTCTACTATTTTTGTAAGATGTCTTCTTTGGTTCTTCTACATCTTGGCAAAGACATTTTCTACTTCTAGGAGACATCTTCTCAACTTTTGGATTTTGTTTCCCTACGCATCCTTTCATTGATTTGGCTCATCCCTAATATTGGGAACTTCTTCATTTTATTGTTATCTTCATCTTTTTTCTTAATTCTTGTAGTCTTTTCTTTAAGCTCTCATTCCTAGACTCCTCATTTATGTACAACAGGTCCTTGTGATCTTCACTTTAACATCTCTTTGATGTTATTTCTCGGACTCTCCTTGTGGTCTTCATGTTCTTATCTTGCAAATACAACAACCACACAAACATTCTTGTTGTTCATTTTTCTTAAGGTTTTAATATACCAAAAGGTCAAAAATCTCCTCCTTTTTGGTGATGTCCAAAACTTAAGAAAATGGGTGAGATAAACCAAAAAATATCAAAAAATAATATTAAGATATATAAATTCCTATGGCAGCTAGGGACTAGGATAAAAGCATTGAGGTGCAAGGAAGTTCAGTACATGGGAGAATATGAAATAATACAAAAGTAAAAACTTGTCTCAAAAAGTGCACCACATAGAGATAACCAAAAGGAACACCATCAGACTATACCATGAATCATCCACAACTATCCATACACTATTTATACAATGGTGGCATCATACACAAAAACCACATATGTGCAAGTCCATAAAAAGTCACATATGTGAATATTAGAACATCCATCACATCAAAACAAAACATCCATTTGATCATTCAAAAATTGTATGCAAGTCCACAAAAATCACATATGTGAATATCAAAACACCCATCACATTAAAACAAAACATCCATCTAATCATCCAAAAATTCTCTCCCTTTTTGAACATCAATAAAAGGAAGAGAGAGAGAAAATGAGCACCTAAGAATCCCAATCACTAGCCTTGGTTGCATCATCAAACTCAGAGTCTACCGCTGCTCGAGATGGATGATAAGTATCCTCCTCATTGTCATCACTACTAGTGCTAAGACTACTTGACCACTACTCATCCTCATCTAAGAACTTAATCTACTAGATGGGGGCCCTCCAAGGACAAAGCTTCACTTGAAACCAACATGAAGCTAGTGGATATGGCTAAACTAGAGCCTGCTAAACTACTACCCATTAGGATGTGGTCCCAAAGGTACTCTCCAGAGCCTGCTACTCAGACAATCTGGGAGCATTAGCTGATGGTGGAGCATGATGCTTAGGCTGTATGCAAGCATGAGGCTCCCCCTACACATGAGCTCATGGTGCATCAAGCTCAAAATTAGACTCCATCCCTAAGTCATACCCATGAAAGAAACCAATTGTCACAAAATGACATGGTAATACAAGAATGTCCTCCTCACTATCAAAAATAAGAGTAGTAACCTCCTCAAATTTCTGCCCATCTAGAGGAAGAGGTATACTAACAACATCCATTCTCTTATGGAAGTAGGACTGATTCCTCTCAAGGATCCCAATAGCACAAGCAAAAGGTCGAAGAGGCTTCTTCAAGGATGAGCAAAGTTGTGCTCTAGTAGATTTGGACTTACTCAATTGAGGAGATGCCCTAGATGATGCTGCTTCCTTCTTCTTCTTCTATGCTGGAGATGGCTTGGTGTTTGGTCCAGCTTCTTCTGTACATGAGTGGCTCTTCTTCTCAGCATGCTCGCTGAGACTCCTCTTGCCTTTGAATAGAGGTATCTTTGGAATAGGTACACCCCTATGAAAAATCAACCAACTAATGAGATATGAGTGCCCAAGAATTCTCTCCTTGACATACAAGCTTAGAATGTCCTAGCAAAGAGTATGCCCCAAATCCAGTGGTTGTTCTATGAGGAGGTAGTAAAGCACAAAAGCTTGGGGTGGTAATAGATAGTTGTAGCTTTTCCATTTCATAATGATATTATACAAGACAATAAGAGACAGTGTAGAAGAATCATAAACCATTTTGTTTGTATCAATCCTACCTCTACCAAAAGATATAGACTCACCAAACATGGCATCACACAACTCATCATGTGTGATGGGAATCATACCATTAGTGTAAATATCATTCATGGAATCAATGGTAACCCAAAACACATCAACACTAGAAATTCCAAGAAGTGCATTCACAACTTGGGGAGAACCTCAATAACCAAACCCCCAACCATGGAAGTAAAAGCCCCAACCACAACATTGGAAATTACAATGTTACAATAAAATTCCCTAATCACGACTTCAAGGACCAAGAAATTCATTGTAATAAAATCAGCCTAGTTTAGAGCTTGAAAATCACTCATTAGAAGTTGTTGCCTATGCAAAGGAAAAGAGAGAGAGCACTTAGAGATGATGTTGGTGGTTTGAGTTATCTCAAACTTGTGTTGGATGCTTGTGCTCTTGAATTAGGGCATGTGAGTGATTGGCACACTATTGGAATTGGCTCTAGATTGCTTTTTGGATAATGCCTTGGATGTTCCAATCTTCTTATGGGACATAACTAATGAAATTGTTACTGCTAGTGGAGCCTTGGTAGTCTTTGTGGTGTCATCTTTGAAGAACAAGACAAAAGAATCAGGTTTTTGACTTTTATAACCATGCTGATGAGGGCTTTTTGACAAGAAAGAAGACATCTTTCATCGAAAGGAGATGTTTTCTCCATGTTTAAAACTAAAGATAGATGTCTTCTTTTTGATATAGACATCTCTTAGTAGACATCTCATGGAAAAGGTAGACATCTCCTTTGGATGAGGCTCAACAAGATGGGATTTGGGATAGGCTACCATGGTCTATAGCCCTAAGAATATTTATCATTAATTTAAAAAAAAAAACTTACCTATACCTACCTTTCTTGATGAGGAGAATGAAGATGTTTAGCATGCTAGAGAATGAGATTCCTCTTTCAAGGTTTCTCATCTTAGGCAAAGTTCCTCTATCTCCAAGGCTTAGTATTCCTTTACAAATTTGTTCATGAAAGCCTTCTTGTTCTCTTGTTCCTTCCTTTTAATTCTCCATTCTTTCTTGACTCCCTTGTTCCTTTGAGTTGTTGTCCGGTCTTTCCTATGGTCCTACATAAATTCTTTTCTTAGTGCATTTTGATAAGACCAAGGTGTCCTATGGTATGTCAAGCTATTCATTTGATAATACTTTAAATTGCATTTCCATTATTTATGCCCAAATTTATGACAACAATAGCATCTAATCCTTCTATGGTAGTAAGAATTATTAGAATGACCAAACCTTTGAGGATCCTTTTGGTAGATAGGAGCATCTTCTTTTTTTGATGTAGTGACATAGTCCTTTGGAGTAGTATTCAATTGTGATGGGGTTGTTGAAGGTTATTCATCTTGCGTATAGCATCCCAGCCCACTCTTATCATGTGAACTTCTTCCTTGTCCTAATACTATCTAAAGATATTCTTTTTCCTTTACCAACCTTTCATTCACAAGCTTAACATCTACAATTTCTATTTTAGCCTACTCATAAGACAAGGTTAGCTTTTCATTCTCAGCCCTTAGGTCTGAGAGCTCTTTAGTAAGGTTAGAATTTGTATAATTTAATAAAGAAATTTCTTCATCCTTAGTTTTAACTTGCTTATTCAACTTATTGCAAAGATTTTGAAATGATAATATCTCATTGCATATATAATCAAACCTTTCTTCCTCATTAAGGTCATCATCTGAGGAGTCAATATCATCATATGTAAGAGCCATACAAATGAGATGTGAGTTTTTCACATCATCCTCCACTTCTTCTTCACTTTGCAAAATTAACAATTGGGATTGCTTAACTATAGATGTTCCTTCATAATTAGCCTCTAATGTTTGCCAAATTTCTTTGGCTATTTTGCATCCAACTACTTTATTAAACTCATATTTATTCAAAGCATAATATAAACAAATTTTGGCCTTTGAGTCAAATATGAACTTATCTTTTTTCTCTTGTGATCATTTGTTGCGAGGATTGATGGCTCCTATTGTGCCATCGATGGATGGTATGTATCCTTTAAGGATGGATTCCTAGACTTCAAGCATCATTGATTTGAAGAAGCCCTACATGCTTGCCTTCCAATACACAAAGTTGAATCCATTTAACATGGGTGACTTTGTATAGGAAGGTCCCTCCATTGTTTACTCTTGGAAGATATAGAGTGCAAGAGTACCAAGCTTTAATACCACTTGAGGATCATTGAACTTAGAAGGAAGGGATGAATAAGCTCCCCAAATTAAAATTTTCAGCCACAAAGAACACAACCAATTTTAACGTGGTTCCCCAACTTGGGTAGTCCACACTTGGAGGGTAGATCACTTGCATACCTCCAGAATTTGTTTCTCTCGAAATGTGGTTTGAAGGATACCACATCCTATACAGCTCTAAGCTCCGCTCTAGAGTGATTCTTCTCCATGAATCCACTCAACCCCACAAGGTCCCAACAAGCTTAGAATGTGGTTTCCAAGATCCCACAACCTTTACAACTTAAGCTTTTCTCTAAAGTGTTGTGGCACTACACCAACACTCAATCTTGCAAGATCCCAACAAGCTCAAGGATGATGCCTTCTCGCAAGAAGCACATTAACCCCAATGGAGTAACAAAAGAGAAACAAGAATTATAAGGAAAGGATGCAACTGATTTGCTAGTCCTTGTACTTTGAGGTACAACACAATTAATCACTTACAATAGTATAATAGATAGTACAATGAAGTACACAAAAATAGTATACAATGATTGCTTGATATTGAAGCTTGAACATCAAACTTGATCATTCCCCAAGAGAATAAAGTCTTTTTATAGCCTTTATGTTTCTGAAATTACCTTGAAATTCGTGTAACGACTATCCAATGATTACTAGAGACATCTTCTTCAAGATTGGTACGTCTCTCTGCATTAGACCTATATTCAAGGGAGATGTCTTTTGACCAAAGGAGACATCTCTTGGGAAACATCTACATGTAGACGTCTTCTCCAAACAAGAGACATCTACTATTTTTGTAAGACGTCTTCTTTAGTTCTTTTGCATCTTGGCCAAGATGTCTTCTACTTTTGGGAGATGTCTTCTCAACTTTTGGGCTTTGCTTCCCAACACTTCCCTTCATTGATTTGGCTCATCCCTGATATTAGAAACTTCTTCATTTTGTTGTAGTCTTCACTTTAAGCTCTCATTCCTAGAGCCTTCATTTATGTTTAGTAGGTCCTTGTGGTCTCCACTTTGACATCTCTTTGTAGATGTTATTTCTTAGGCTCTCCTTGTGGTCTCCATGTTCTTATCCTACAAATACAACCACACAAACATCCTTGTTCTCCAATTTTCTTAAGGTTTTGACATACCAAAAGGTCAACACTATCATCATGATGTGTTCTAGCATATGAGCTTTTTTATTTGCAAGTCAACTTTTTCTCTGATCAACTATTTGATCTAATGTATCAAACATTGCTTCTAGTGTCATTTTTAGAATCATATTACCACAAGCAAAATCAATGCCCTACAGCGTAACAAGTGTCAAACCATCAAGAAAAAATCCTAATAATAGACATTCCGAAAAACCATGATCAGGATTCCTTGCCCTAATGTCTTTAAAATGCTCCCAAGCCTATTCATAAGTTTCATTTTCTTTTCTTTGGAAGCCTAAAAGTTGTTTCTTATATTGATGGATTTTTGCAAAAGCTAGAAATCAATTCAAAAATTCATCTTTAGACCCTTTCTAGGACTGAATGGGATATTTTTTTTCATGATCTATACCATGATAATGTCCAATCTCTAAATGTAAGAGAAAAAAATACTCACTTTAGTACATTCTGTAACATTATTACCACATGTGACTATTAGTGTTTCAAATGCTTGAATATGATGATATGGATCTTCATCATCTATACCATAGAATTGAGAAAATGTCGATGAGTTTTTAATCTCAACATCTTAACTAGCAATCCACCAAAAGGGAGGAGAGAGTAGTTGTCGATTTCCTCCCCATCAAATCTTTTTAATGAAAGTTGATTAGGCATTTTTTGATAAGGAACTTGACTCTAAAATTGTAAAAATTAATTAAATTAATTATCTATGGGCACTAAATGATGAGGTAATGGTTGTGGTATTTGGTGCAATCCTTGATGTGGAATTTGTGGTTGAGGCATAGATTATGTTTGGGAAGACTGCACATTAAATATTGATTGGACATTTTGAGGAATAAACATTAATGATTGGGTATTGGAATAAGGTTGTTGTAGTACTTACATAAATGTAGTTTGATATGATGCTAGTGGTTGAACAATTATGTGACTCGCCATAGAAACAAGTTGTGGAGTAAAAAAAAATGGTAGGTTGTGCTACCAATTGATGAATCTGAGCCACATTAGGATAATTTATATGTACAGAAGGTTGTCTTAATTGAGAAATTGTTGGAGAAATATTTGGTGTTAAGTACTTGGGTTAAAGTTGGAAGAGAGTGAGAAATCAATTGATTAGGCAATGATGGCCATGTATGTTGGGTAGCTTGTGTTAAAGCATTTAACAAGGTCTAATGATTGGCTTGTAAATGTTGTTGATGAAAAATATTAGAAGGATTAGGAGTATTAGCATAATACATATCTTGAACTTGTGAAGGAACAGATTGAGGATAAGAAGATGGACTAGTCATTTGTGTGCACAATGAAAAGGTTGAATGAGTTAATGTAGCAGAACCTAATTAACCTTTAGAATTGAAAACTGATGTACCAAATTCAAATTCAGTAGGCATACCAATTGTCATAAATACTTGATTGGGTTGAGTAACATTAGGAAATAGGGCTAAACAAAGACTTCCTCTTGTAGTAATAGTAATTGGAATATGAAGTTTATCTATCAATGAGGTTCTAGTGCCTATACTTACAGGAGTTTGTGGATCTACCTAAGAGATTGGTGGTCCTTCCTACCGGAATGAACTTTGGCCCTCTTGACCTCTAAACTTCTACAATGTAGATGATTCTTTAGATGACATCAAAATCCTATTATTTCTTTTCTTTGGTACGTATGAAAAAGGAACGGTATCATGTACCAATCTTTGGCCTTTCTCATGAATCCAAACCATAAACCTATAAAGAAACAAAAAGTAAAAACAAGACAAAAGAAAAGAATTAACAAACCAAGTCTACCATAAAAATAGTTTGAGTGTAAACAAGTGCTTTATCAATCATTAGTATCTCCAAATCTGTAAGAAACATCTCCACATCTATCAACATTACTTGAAATTGTAATAATTGTAATAAACACAAATTGAGAGACTGATTCAAATCTATAAATATAATTAAAATATCAATAAAAACAAAAAATCAAACAAATTTAATATTGTTCACCCCAATCGAACCGATAACTTGAAGAGTCTAACCCTTCAGATTCGTTTAAACCAGGTAGTTCGATCTTGTAAATACATAGTTTGGCATACTTTTTTGACATGATTCCAGTGCTACCCAAGTAATCTCACCAGACCAATTATTCTTGCCTTTGGAAAATTTGTAAGTTGGAATCAGGTTCGAATTCAAGTCGTTGAGAAAACAGTAACTGATTCAACTTACTAGATAAAAATTTTTAAGACCATTTGACATACCTGTTGGACATGATTTCTACGCTGCCCAAGTAGGGCCAGCAGCTTTACTTATTATTGTTGATTCAACTCGGCTGAGAAGATAACAATTGATACAGCTTGGTGGATAAATATTTTAAAAGTAAAATTCAGGATTCAGCTTGATTGAGAGAACAACAATTGATTGAACTTGCATACATTTTTTGCATGATTGCAATGCCGCCTAAATAGCCTCAATACGCCACTGGTTCTGGGCGATTCATCTCATTTGAGAAAAGTCAGAAAACAGCAATTAATTCAAGTAATTTGAGAAAATAACAGTTGATGCAACATGGTGGATAAAATTTTAAAGTTGAAAACAGGCTCGGACTCAGCATAGTTGAGAAAAGTTGGGAAAAAATAATCCATTTAAAAAGAAATAAACTCGAAACCACCATTTACTAGATTAATTACTGTACCGTAAAATCAGCAATATATGAGCAATAATGGATGATATTATTTGTTCGGTCTTGGCCGCAGTACCTAGAATGAAAATTTTCAAATGTTCAAATAAGGATGAAATGGAAAAATTTAGGAGCTTCAATAGTTGATATTGTGATGGTAAAACAACAAACACTGTAGCACTAGCTTTGGCAGTTGAAGCCATTTTTGCTTCAACTCCCTGCAACAACCGTAAAGCCAATTTGTGAAAATGGCACTGTTTTTGGGAATGTACAAAAGTACAGAATCTAATTCACACTGTTTTTGGTGACATACGATAGATCCAGTTTCATTTTTTCATTTTTTGTTAGAACAACTTTTGGCTAATTTGAAATTTCAAATGCTCACATGTTCCTAGAAGTATTGGAGAGACTGTCCTCTTGCATATCTTGATCGATTAATCCATTGACCCAACTTTGATTTTCATCCCTTCACGAATCCATCCATTCCCATTTGGTCCATTGTCCCAATCCTTTTTATTTTTATTTTAACATTCATAACAGTGTTCAAGTACCAAGACTTGGATTCAAGTAGTAATAAAGTAGTAATACCTGGATTCTGAGGTTATGTGCAGTTACTTTAGATTCAAGTAGTAATACCTGGATTCAGTTACTAAAAATGGTTAGGCTTTGGCTCATTCACCACCCTTTCATCTTAGATTTAGCAAAATGAACATTGAAGCTTTAGGTGATATTCCTTTTTATTCATAACCTCATCATCAATCTGGTTCGTTTTGCGTCTAAGTATATATTTCGATGAAGATGTTTCAAATCTGATTTAAAATGGTTATTCGAAATGGCATTACCTAGACTCCAATCATATTCATGAATTGCCCACTCTTATGAACTATTTGTCACGTGGCTTAGAAGGAAAATAATTTCAGTTTAGGTTTTAAATTCTTGATAACTAAAATTTGTATGTTCTTGAGTTGAAATCTGAAACGGCAAAACAGAGCGTTTACACATGCCACAAATTACTACAGCTCGGAGCATTTCAAATTCCCAATGGAAAATTCACCGTGACAATAACGAGCATTCATATATATATACGCAAGTAATACCTGAATGTGAGTGGCGTGGAAATTTTGCAAAATTTGCAAGAACCTTACACTTGCTCCTCCTCCATATCTGTATATCAGGCTACGAAAGCCGCCGCGGTCTTTTGTAAACCGTTTTGGGACGCCAAATTTAGCTGACATACGATTTTCCAACCAAAAAGTGGCCTGCCCAAAAATTGCCTGTCAAATCCAAATCCAGAATTTCTAGCATTGGAGCATTTGCCAAAAACCTTAGACCTTGTGTGTAAAATGCCACCTCAACTGTTACACATTTTAACAGACTTATCCCTCCTTGGGATCCCATTTCTCCTACAGAATTATCCTGCATTAAGGTACAGATCCGAACATTGATAGAGCAAAAGTCAGATTCACTGGCCAACTTATAATCATTTGAGTGTACATTCAGCATGATTGAAAAATCTAGTTAACGATCAATTAAAGAATTAAATATTTATTTTCTTTTACCTTAAATTATATCATCATCATAGCCTTATTCCAATTATCTAAGGTACAAATTCTTTTTCATCATTTGTTAAGAGCTAAATTAATATTAATCTTGAAAATTCTTCTTTTAATATAGAATCATTAGCTCATCTTGTAAAAGCCTAATCTCTAAGCTCAAATCCAAATCTTACAGCTTCAGAAACCAACATCTTATAGTCCTTGCAACTGGTAGTTCATAAAATATTTTATTTAATAATTTTTAAAAATAAATTTTCCCCCTATTCAGAAAAATATCCTTCTCTTTTACCAAAATTCTCTCACCTATCATGTCTTTACATTTTTGATTTCTGATTTTCACCAATATGTACATAGATTTTTTTTAAAGAAAATTCTCAAGATATCCAGTGCAAAATGGTACACGAAAATCATGTTCGAAAGGAGGGAAAACCCTTGATGGGTAGCCCAAGAGGCCAAGATAAATAAGGTCCCATCAACAAAGATACTCCAGCTCCAGCTACAGCAAAGCATCCAAATTATTTCCTGCAACATCCAGTTATATCAAAACTAAATTATTAATCATTTTAACATTGATATATAAAATATTAAGGAACATAAAATTATAAGATACTATTTAAGTTGTTAAGCCTAAATTATTAATCATAGATTCAATTCTGATAGGTATGATAATCTAAGACATGATTATACTTAAGTTCAACCAAAGTTTTGTGTTAGGTTTATATCCAAAAGTACTCTAATCTTCCTACCTCAAAGGAAAGAGTTTTCAAGATGAAAACCTAAAAAATATATTCTGAAAAAATATATTCTGAGCTTTTTCTTTAAACTCTCTTCACTTCACGCTGAAATTTTTATATACTATTGATCATTTTCATATATATCATCTTGATTGTATCATCCTCTTAAGCATGTTACACAAAACTTATTAATAATTCATCAATTCATCTCAGCCTAATTCCACAAAGTGCCTAGTAATGACCTTGGCATTGGTACGCTAAAACATTATCGCTACATTGATTTTATCCTTGTCCCCTTATTA
This sequence comes from Gnetum montanum, assembly GCA_015680685.1. NCBI lineage: Eukaryota > Viridiplantae > Streptophyta > Gnetopsida > Gnetales > Gnetaceae > Gnetum > Gnetum montanum. The sequence goes on from MNCI01007354.1 coordinate 73,259, forward strand.
CACAAACTTTACAGCATCTCCCCGCAGGTTTCGTTCTACAATTCTACATAATTTATTTTAAAAAACTGTTTGATTTTGCATGAAAACAACATTGGATTCTTGTTACGCAGTTCTATTGCCTTTCGATTCTTTTCAGATTTCACTTCTTTCCAGATTTAGGCTGAACATAGTTCTCAAAATTCATGCAATCACACAAGCTTAACCATACTCCACCATCCACCATTCCCAGAAAAAAGTCAAAACTGTTACAAGAATTACAAGTTTCAATGTAACACACGTAGTGTTGCACCCATTTTTAAGCATTCTCATTCTCCATGAGTTTTTGAAATGCCGAAAAATTCATGGTAGCCTGAGACACAAAACAACAGCAAAAATATATGTGCGTTCCTTGACCTAAAAAAGCTATGATGGTACCCCTAGTTAGGCAACCATGACGTTTAAAAAAAATTAAAAGACAAACTTGCAAAACAAATCTGAACACAAATCATATGATTTAGTTGTGTTCTATATCCATATCTGGAAAGTCTTGCATTGCAAGATGAACATTTACAAAGAAAGAAACTGTTAAAAAAGTTAATAGACAAATTAAACATCATCAAAAAAAATTACAAGATCAAAATCCCCTACAAATTGGCTGGCCTCTAAGCTTCTAAAGAAAGCATCCTGCAATATTGCAATGTTTTAGATTTGTCCCACTGCGGATTTGACAGCACAGATTTCTCTCCCCTAAAACATTTCCACTCTAGAAAGGGCGATAAATAATTTTTTCCAATTGCACAAATTCCTCACTTTGAAGTTCCGACAACTACTTTTTAACACAAATTGAATCAAACCTATGGTTCTTTTTGATGACATCCACAGTTACTACAGATTATCTGGAACCAAATAATTACAAAGTTATCCTCATCACTTGTCAGCATGTCGACGTTTATACTTCTTGTGAGCATGTCCAGCATGATTGCCCCTATTAGACTTTCGAACCTTTGTATTGCTGCTGCTGTGTCAAAAGAAAAACAAAAACAAAACAAAATGTAAACTTTGGAAAATGCAACAGCTGAAAATTAACCATTGCATGCACAAAAATTAAGCAGTACCCGAAAAATGACGATAACGACTTCAATAAAATATAGATGGGCAGTGCAAGCACGGCAGATGCCTAGGAATTCAGTATTCATTAGGTCAATTAAGTATGCTTCAAAAAGCCTGTACGTGAAATCTAGAACAGCATAAAAACACATACCATTAACCAAACAAGTTCTTTCGTTGCAAATGACCGAGTAAATTCATATTTTTTCAATCCCTCCATGAAATTCTTTTGCAACTGCATTAAAAATGCATTAACTTGTCTTCATGAAAAAGATAATTTATGGTACGATACATAGCTTGCATATTATTTTTTGCAAAACATTTTGATTCATCATCAGTTGCAACAGATTTCTTAAGGATTGAAGAGAATATACAGCATTACCTTTTTAATGGTTAATTGAGATGCAATGGTAACAATATAGCAAAATCGCTAGTCTTAGAAAAAGTATAACCACTAATTTTAAGGGAGGAAAATAAAATAAGAAAAAAATTCAGTAAAATCATTATTTAAAAAATAAGAAAAATTTTTAAAAAAAGTAAATAAAATAGAAAAACTAGTAGAAAGAAAAACAAAAGGGAAAAGGGTTTAAACAAACAAAAACGTAGCATAATGACTGATTTGCCATTGAACTCACTTCGTTTAAGGCAATGAACTTTTAAATACAGTCTTGTTATTATTAGCAATTAACATAGAAAATGGTACCATTAGAATTATTATTAGACATGAAAAGAACCCAAAAAAGATAAAACTTAAAACTAAGTAGGATTTTGAAAAATTTTGCTTAATTTTTGTTAAAATAGGCCACTGAGCCACGTGAGTAAAATATCCTAAATAATGTCTGTTTATAGAGTTATGTATTACCCAAAGAACTTCACGTTCATCTATTAACTACGTATGATTTTCAGAGGATATATCATTTTTTATATATTCTACAAAAATAGTTTATAAAATCTGTTGTATATCTTTCAAGTGCTCATTCAATCTAAAAGAGATTTTTACTAGTTTCACCAATATAGCATCTACTATATCTACAAGAGACTTTATAAGTTTAAAATATTCTTTTTATCTTTTAATGCTATGAAAAAACCAGTGATTTCATTATAGAGGTTAAAGACCATCGTAAAATGTTTTTATAAAACTATAACTACTTTCTCAGAAATAGCTTCAATGTAGGGAATGCTGAGTTTTTTATTTGAAAATGAATCTTTATTTTCAAAATTATCCAAATCAAGTATTGATATCAGAAGGAATATCTATATTATTCAGCCAAGAATAAATCAATTTAATACAAGCTTTAATGATAATCTTGTTATTTAAACTTATTGAGTTTGTGAATAGTGTTTAAATGATTCCCCACTTTGTGGAAAGATGTATTACAAATATTGAGGGCTCTAATTATTTAGAAGCAAAGGGTAGAGAGTTTCTGACTAAAGGCATGATTAGAGAGACCATTAAAAAATCGATCAACATGAGTATCTTTTATAGAGACTTCACAAGAAATTTTGTGTTATTGTTTAAGTCTCTCATTTTTACTATGTTAATATCTAAGAAAGGTAAAGAATCGTTCTTTTCCAATTCCATAGTAAATTGGATGTTAGGATCTATTTGCTTGGGCTGTTTATTAAAATCTTGGAAATTGTTAAAATCATGTGGCAAACAAACATTAGTATCGTTTACATATCTGACCCAATTTTGGGTTTCAAAGAAAATAATTAATAACAAGTTCTTCAAAATATTCCATGCATTAATTAACAATCAAAGGAGACAAAGGTGAACCCATAGCCACACCTTTTGATTGTTCATAAAATTCATTATTATAATTAAAATAGGTAACTTCCAAACAAAGTTTGATCAGAGAGCACATAATAGTATCCAAATTCATCTTATATACTACATCACATCCATTGCTTTATCTAAAGAAATCATATCATACAATGAAACAACATCAATACCAACTAAAATATCATTTTCAGCAATATCAGAATTTTTTATAAACTAGCAAAATGCTTTAGAACTTTTTTTATAAAAGAAAAGGTTTTACCAACAAAAGGAGCTCAAAGTGATAGGAGTGATAGGAGTAATTAGTGTGTCGGTTGACGAAATTTACCATACATAAAATTCTGTTTTACACGTTATGTTTTTTCTGTGCACTATATAATCATATTCAATAACTGATCTATGTTCATACGGAAAAAGATGTCTCTTACAGAAGCAAATAACCCAAAATTTTAGTGATCATAAATATACCTGATGATGATGTTTTGTTACTCTTGTCAGAAATCTCCGGTAAGTTTTAGTGACATGCTTTGAGTATGGTTCCAAGTAAAGTTTAGCCTTCTCAACATGAGGTTGTGAAACAGACACAACATGCTCGACATAGGGAGAGCACTTAGCTTTTAGAGCCTGTTAGCCGTAAAGGTAAAAGGGATTCAGTAAAAAATAAAACGTAATGTGTTTATCCCGATTAAAATCTAGACTGATATAACAATTGTCACATCAATTCAGTTGTCAATTTCTGAATCTTCATAAATAAAAGGTACATGCCTGAATATGAGGATCTATGTGTGCATAAGCTGTAACAAGATGAGGCTTAACGTGGGCACTTGACTTCTCATACACATCAATAGCTTGCGTTTTAAAATTTTCTACATGTGGCCCAACAATCACCAACGCTTCCTCCCATTTTTGCTTCAAAGCAGGTACCCATTTCTGCACAACGCCTGCTTCTATCATATACTTGGCAAAAAAAATTCAACGTGCAAGCAAAAAAGAAAAAATTATCCATCAAGAGGCCTCATTATGTTTTATTGCAGATACAAACTTAAATAAAAGGCCTTCATGAAGTTGCCTTCTAGTTTCAAACTATATATATATAGAAACAAAAACAATAAAGGACTCGCAAAAGAAAGATGAGAAATGTAAAGATGCAGAATGAATAATTCTCTACTTACAGCTGTTACTGTTACCAAATGTGGCCTTGCCCATTCCTGAACAACAGCAGCTTTCTCTGAAGTCTAAAAACAAAGACAATGCCTACAATAAATGACAACCTCAATTGTTTCAAAACCAAACTTTCAGAAAGGAAACAAGTACCATCTTGTGAACTTCAGAAATTGCTGGTTTTCCATGTTTCTCCCAGTAAAACTTTGCCAATTCCTACCATTAAGAACAAAGCTCAAGTCCACATCAGAATCTTTACAAAAATCAATTGATGAACATAACCAAATTAAAATTTAACAAGAACTACAATCACCTGATATTTAGCCAAATGAACCTCAAGCCATGCTGGAAGCCATGCACTGTGAACCTGTATGGGGACAAATAAAATGGTTAATATTGTCTACTTATTCTATACCTGAAGAATAATACGTGTTTAAGAAATACAACTAAATCTTACTGTAATAAGCCTCAATAATGTAACGAAAGAGAAAACAACAAAACTTTAAGCAAATTTCAGAGGCAACAGAAAAGCACTATATTGCTATCAGTCAAACTTTAGCAAAAGCAAATACAATTGGTACATAAATTCTAAAATGTAAAAAATAAGTACGATTAATTAAAATTTAAACTCTAATTGAAAAACCGTTCATCCATTTTACTGTTACTATAAGGTCATCAACAATTTAATCATGAAAATAAATGAAACACTTGAAAAGGGGGTCTAATAATTACCTTTGACAACTCATCCTTCTTCAACTGTGCTTCTTCTTGATACCTTTTCACCTTTTTCTGATAAGACAGTTATATACTTGAAATCAGAAAATGATCAAAACTTAAACTGAAACGTAAGTATTACATCCATGGGAAGACCACAAATATGTTAAGAGTATGAACCTCAACACTTTTAAGTGATGCTTCTGTCTTTTGCATCCGGACCCTTTGTTCTTCAAGAACATTTTGCAACTGTATGCACATAAAAATATTAAAGACCATATAGTTATAAGAGATTATTAACATTAAAATCTCTGAACCCAGAGTCTCATTGTTGATTTAACAATATTTTTTGACAAAACACATATTTAACCTTCTCGTATTTGACAGAGTATTCACTAGCTTCCTTCTGAGCTTTCTCTAATCTTGATTTCAACAAAGCTTCTGTTGACTGTTTCTCTTTCAGAGACGCTTGAAGTGTTTCCACCTAATGAACAAAATTCATGTCCGTTAAAGCAAACATACTCTTTACTGAAGGCTACAATACATAGGAAAATCAAGTTCTGACCTGCTTTTGGAGTTCAGCAACACGTTCCCGAGACTTTGAAGTCTCAGCTTCCAAATCTCCTGCTCCCTTACTCTAAAAATATATTTTACAAAACTATTGTAACATGTAAAAGAACCTTAACAGGGGAAAACATTGAAAAAAGCATGAGCAAGGAAACAGAACAAAAGAAACTCATTCATCTACATAGCTTACAAACCTTGTTACAGTTGTTGCAACAAAACAATCAAAAAATGAGTCTTTTGCTACTAATTTCATTAAGTTGCTAAATTCGATCAAGAACAGAGGCACTGTTACACTGTTTGCCAAAATCAGCTGGTTGTATACCCAAGGAACACACAGCCAGTAGTTATTCTTCCTTCAAACATCTTAACCACCCCTTCATTTCGTTGTATTTAACATATTAGCATACCGAAATTTAAAAACTGTTAGCTAAAAAAATGTTCAAAATATTTCTTTCTCATGAATTCTTTTAATGTTTCAACCAAGCAAATAGACAATACAATCCCCTTGAACAAGCTAACAAATATGCCCACATAAAATTGGCAAGTATAAATATACCACTGGAAGTAGTTGGTACTTAGAATATAAGAATTAGGACTTCAAAAATGTTGTTGAAATAAAATTTAGAACTGTAATCATTAACAGGTTGAAAAGAAAAGAAACATTCAAGGGTACCTAGAAAAAAAGCAATGGCAAAAATTATAACAATGACACAAAGGAACACTAAAATCGTGTGTTTCAAATCATAACTACAAAATTTCAAAAAAATTAAAAACACTACCAAGTAATTACTGAGACATAAACAGAATTACTAACCTTTGTAATTTCAATTTCAGTTTTAAGGGACAAAATCGTATCTTCTTTTTCTTTAAGCAATTTCTTTTTATCTTCTAATGTTTGCTCTTTTTCATGTATAGCTGCATTCTTCTCTTTTATTGCAACCTCTGCAATCGAAACATTAGCCACATATTTGATTATTAGAAACACAATAATCAAGCTAATACGCAATAATGAATCGACTAATTCTCAATTTTCAGAAATAACTATATTACAATTCTCCTCGCTATAATTCATGCGCAACCAAAATAGAGAAAGTTAGAATACAAACGACACAATATTTAGGTAACAGAACAATTAAAACATGTGAAATTCAATACAGAAACATATAAAACGGTGAACTAAAGCATCAGTTTGGACTTAAGATGTTTATTAAAATTGAAGACCACCAAATGGAACGTAAACCAAAATGACTTTCATTTCACCAAATAGGCATTATATCACATCCCAAAAACCTTCTAAACCTTCGGATTTATAAATAATCAATAAACAGATTTCAAAACTCAAAAACCATCCAATCTGAAAATAAGATTCAAATCCAAAGTCATTCACATCTGAGGGATAATTGACCTTTCAGCCTGAAAACTAATATCTGCACCAGGCAGGAACATCAAATCACTAAAATGAAAACCCAAAACACAGACCAAGGTTCGATTTGACTTCTTTCAGCTCTGCGAGTTCCTTGAGAATATTAGAGTTATCAGGCACCTCCGGGTCGGCAGCAGCGCCAGCATCCCCCAAAACGGAAACAGCAACAGATCCGATCAACAGAAAAAGCATCAGCAATTTGGGATTCATTGTTACTGCTTCTGACGGCCACGCCGATCCAAAAGAACACAAACTGAAACAAAGAGCAGCAGCTGCTGAAGCTGCTTAGGGATTATGTACTCTATAAAGTACAGGGGTTTTGGCTATTAGAGACCAGGGTTGGAGAACGGGTCCACGTGGCGGGGAGACCATAGATCCACAACGATTCGTTGCTTGTGCAGATTGTCAGATTGCACGATTTATTGGCGTGCTGTTGCTATTACTGGTTGCGGGAGTTGACAGCAGGAGCCTCGTCGTAATACTAATAATACAAATAAGAATAAGCCTTTACTCAACAACAACTCCCCATGTGTTTTTCAACGCTTAGACAACAACAACCAAGCAGCGAATGATCTTTCTACAAGTTAAGAATTGAATCCGGGGAGATGAAAAGTAGATGGCTCGCTCGTCTTCTCTTGTCTTCTCTTGCCTACCCACTGCTGATCGGTTGGAGGAATTTACGAATTCTGGGCTTCTTCGATTTTAGATTTGTGAAATTCCACTATCACGAGGAGGATCTGCAGCTTATTTTGGCTTTGGATACGCGAAACGGTGTAACAGAGATGACGACCCGCAAAAGGTCATGAAAAGCAGGGACAAGGATAATATGAGGTGAGAAAATTTCGCATTTTATAATTTTCCGTTGATTATTTGGTCGACACATATCGTGTTTACATTGGCGCCCAAGTGTTGGACATGCACCTGGAGAGCGGAGCCTAGGAGTTAGCTGAGTGAGTTAACTTCTTTATTCTTTTGTTTTTTTTTTTTTTTACGTAACGTAACTTAAGGTTGGTAGCATAATCCCTATCCGTCTACCATGGTAGCATAGTCCCTATCCATCTACCATGATAGATGTGATTGGGTACTTCTTTGCTATCACACTTACAAGCATAATTGAGAAATGAGTGTTGTTACCACTTGCTCTTAATTGAGAAATGAGTGTTGTTAATTGAGAAATGAGTGTTGTTACCACAATCTCTTAATCAATCCCGTTTTACAAGTTACACATGCAGTTGGTGGACAGTTCAAGTATAAAGGTCACATAATTAGCTTTTCTCAGGATGTCACACAGATTACTAAAAGACTTCTTCTTAGAATTAAAGACATCCCTTTCTTGATATTGAGAAGAGTAGATCAAATGGGCATCGAGTATAATTTCATTGTCAACAAGAGACGGGTTTATGAAGCTTTGATTTTTAAGAAGGCAAATGATCCATACTATCAAGATATCAAGATTGATATGCATGCATTAGATGATGTTGCTGATACTGGTGATGTTAACATTTTCCATAGCATTCCTTATATTCCATTGTCAGAAAAGGATGGAGAAATGAGATTGCAATTTCAAGGTCCTTCGCTTTAGAAAAATGAAGAAAACATTATCAGTCACACATCATTAGTTGCACAATGTGTTGGAATTGTAAGAAAGGAAATTGATTGGATAAGAGCATGGATGCATAATCCATCATTGCAGGATTCAGATGTTGCTCAGTGGCCTTCCATGTCTGATTCTCCTATTAATGAGTTTAACATGATGGGGTTGTTTACGATGGCATTTTCAAGTCTTTTTCCTGAAGGAAAATGTGATTTTCTTGAGCATAGAGCTAAAGATGTAAAATTGCATGAATATGCATAACATCTTATTCGCTACAAAGATGGTAGATTGGGACGTCACAAGCAATTCAGGTAAATATTAATTCTCTATTTATTTGTTATTATCATTATTCATAATGTTTTTTATGGCATTTATGCAACGATATGCCATTTATTTGTAGGTATTATATCTATAATATCATTAGAAGGAGACAGGCAATGGAATCTACTACTGTATTTTTTAAAAAAAATATTGTTGATGCATCCATAACTATTGAAGAACTATGAGAACAATTGAATAATGCTTCATCACATGTCATTGTTGATAATTTAATGTGATATGGTACATCTATTCGTGGTACACCATCTTATTGGAGAAAATGTAAAGCAGAGCTAACTAACATGGTTAATCAATTGGGAACACCTACTATCTTTTTTACTCTAAGTGTAGCAAATCTCTATTGGCTTGAGTTGCATAATCTTACGGAAGGAGGTCCACTTAAGAACTCATTTGCAAATGTTGGATGCAAAGTAACATTATAGAACATCCGCATATAGTTGTAGAGTTCGTGCATCGTCGTCACATTGTCTTTCTTAAAATAGTTTTGATGAATGAGTTTCATGTTGTTGACTACTGGACATGATATGAGTGGCAACATCGCAGATCTCCACATGTGCATGGTTTCCTGTGGATACAAGGTGCTCCAAAGGTAGATGAGCTCAACCATAATGATTCTCACATCATGTGTAGGGCAAAGGAATTTTTTGATTCAATTACAAATGCATGGAATCCAAGATTTACAGCAAATGGACATCCAGATAATGTAAGTTCTCATTTATCTTTTCTATCCTTTACACAAAGTTTTTTTTGCTGATATTGCTTAGAATACAGAGATATTAATTTCTCCATTGTTACTTCTTCCAATTTGTCTTCTCACTTAGGCTTTCTGTGTAAATATGTTACGTCATTCATATGAGTTGATTGCTGAACAACTACAATGTATGGATCTAGAAACTAATTATGCCAATTTGCTTAATGTTGTTCAAAGACATACTATATGCAAACCCAGTGCATGTTTACAAAAATGTAATGGCAAAGAAGTTTGCAGGTGCCACTTTCTAATCAAAATGTTGTATCATTACTATTTCCTCACCATTGCATTCATTTTTATTAGCAAGTAAAATTTAATTTATCATGGAAAAAAATATATAAATATTCAAATTTTGTATTTTTCAATTCTAGGTACAATGTTCCTTGGTCGTTATTTTTAGAATTAACTCTTCAGAGAGATCCAGAAAATAATAATGAGATTACTTATGTTCCTCGAAGAAACGATTCAAGGTTTAATGTTCATAACAGAATGATGCTTCAGACATGGAAGGCAAATATAGATTTTCATCCAGTAATGTCATGACATGTTGTCATAAAATATATTGCAAAATATGCAACTAAAATAGAGAAGAATTCACAATCTTTTTATGACATGTTATTGCAAATTTTTGTATCAAGGGATCCTCGTGAAGATGCTCTATCAATCTATAGAAGGCTCATGATGGATGCTACTGCAGATAGAGACATTGGTGCTATGGAGATTTGTCACATGTTGTATGAGCTTCCTTTGGTAAACTGTAGTCATGTTTTCCACACACTTAATGTTTCTCGACAACTGTACAAAAAAGTTCAGATAAAACTGATGAAGCTATAAGTTACACAACTCTAATTAATATGTATAAAAAATGTTTGCTTTTGATGAAGGGTGTCTCATTGCTGCAGAATTTTAAAGAGTACAATTGCAACATGAACAATAAGTCCAATCCAAATTGGAATCTGTGTCACCTAGAGCCAAATGCTATTGTCAGATATTATCCCAAGTTTCTCATCCTACCAAAGCAAGGAGAACAAAAATGGATTGAATACTGTTGGGCTATCTTGTTGATACATTATTTGTTTAAAGATGTGAAGCGAGATCTTGGTTACAATGATGAGGATATTGAAATGAAGTGGTTATCTGTTTAACATTTATATGTAGCATCGGAGATTAATACTGAAGAAGAATTCTAGTGAGCTTTGGAGGAAGAAAGACAATTTGTAGATGTAACTCCCCAGGTGCAAGATCATGAGGAATATGATTTTGAATTATTATATCTGTGGTCTGAGGAGCATCTCGTCAAATACTGTTATGGTTGGCATGGGCCATGACTATTCATAAATCTCAAGGAATGATACTAGATAAGGCTACTATTGACATTGGTTCAAGAGAAGTTATAGGTCTAACATTTGTTGCATTATCTAGGGTCAAGACCATTGATTCTTTGAAGATTCATCCTTCTTTCTTTGTGCAAAGATACAGAAATATTTTAGATGCTAAACATCTCCAAAGTAGAATTACATAGAAAGTTCGTTTTCCACAATTGGAGGATTAGGCATATTGAGTTCATAGTTATCATTGTATTTTTCCTTTTGCTCAATGCTATTATACAGTAATATTTGTTGCAATAATTGTGTAATGTATTCCTTCATCAACATATATGAAATATATAAAATTTTATTTTAACCAATTTATGTTTACCAGTATCTATTATTTGGAATGCAAATAGTGATGATAACTTAAAAAATAAAAAAAATAATTAAATTCTACTCATAGCCCACAAAACTGCTACATAAGAGAACGTACGAGTCTAACGTTTGTTGCATTATCTAGAGTCAACACCATTGATTCTTTAAAGATTCATCCTCCTTTCTATGTGCAAAGATATAGAAAGATTTTAGATGCTAAACATCTCCAAAGTAGAATTGCACAGGAAGTTTGTTTTGCGCAATTAGAGGATTAAGCATATTGAGTTCACAGTTATCGTTGTATTTTGCCTTTTGTTCAATGTTATTATACAGCTCTGTAATGTTTGTTGCAATAATTGTGTAATGTATTCTTTCATCAACATATACGAAATATATAAACTTTTCTTTTAACCAATTTATGTTTACCAATATATATTATTTGGAATGCAAATAGTGATGATAACTTAAAAAATAAAAAAAATAATTAAATTCTACTCATAGCCCACGAAACCGCTACATAAGAGAACTTATGGGTCTAACGTTTATTGCATTATCTAGAGTCAAGACCATTGATTCTTTAAAGATTCATCCTCCATTCTATGTGCAAAGATATATAAAGATTTTAGATGCTAAACATTTCCAAAGTAGAATTGCACAGGAAGTTTGTTTTGCACAATTGGAAGATTAGGCATATTGAGTTCACATTTATCATTGTATTTTTTCTTTTGTTTAATGCTATTATATAGCTTTGTAATGTTTGTTACAATAATTGTGCAATGTATTCTTTCATCAACATATACGAAATATATAATCTTTTGTTTACTAGTATATATTATTTGGAATGCAAATAGTGATGATAACTTAAAAAATAAAAAAAATTTAAATTCTAATTATAGCCCATGAAATCGCTCCACTAGCTTAAATATATATATATATATAAATTGGCCGAGATGATTTTTTTAAAAAATGATGTTAACCAAGCCTAACTATTGGATGAGGTAACAAGATAACTAAAAACGCAATCACTCATCCCTCCTCTGTTTCTCTACCACTTACCCAATTTAGTTTTAGCCTCTCGATCAAATTTGCTCTTTCTTTGTTTATTCATGGCGTTTTTGAGCATTATTTATGCAAAAGATTTATTTCTCAAAAACGTCATGAACAAACAAAGAAAAAGCAAACTTGACCGAGAGGGTAAAACTAAATTGGGTAAGTGGTAAAGAAATAGAAGAGGGATGAGTGATTTCGTTTTTAGTTATCTTGTTACCTTGTCTAGTAATCGGGCTTGGTTAACATCATTTTTTTAAAAAAATCATCTTGACCAATTTATATATATATACATATATATCTAAGCTAGTTTACATCTACTATAAATCTTGGATCTATGAGACTAGTTTTAGAATTCCTTTTACTATTTTTTCTAAAAAAAATTTAAAACTTAGTAATGCCTAGTGAAATTGAAGCTATGACTTAGAGTTACCAAGTCAAAACTCTTACCACTTAGTATTGTCCACTAAAATCAAATTAATAACTTGGAGTTACTCAACGAAGAATCTTAGCACTAAGCTAATAGGGCAAATTCTCTTAGTGATTTGTCAATCCCGAGGGTTTCTAATGGAGTTTTTGCAGCAAAAAAAATTTATGAGAAATAATTTAAAGATGGAAAATACTAATGTCTCTTAGACTATGAATAATTATAAAGCTTTTGATTTTTTTTTACTTGATGATTTATATGAATCCCTGTCAAAAATATCACTTCACAGTACATATTTCTATAAATTATTGGATTTTTTCACCCAAATAAGGGTTTTACACTAGTGATTCATGGAATTAATGTTTTGCATATTAGCTATTTTTCTGAATCTTTTTTGCTTGTCAAGTTGACCAATTTTGAAATGGTTGAGAAATCATTAGATCTTAAAGTTTTTATGGATCAATGTAATATTTTTATTGCTTAGGAATGGAAAGTGGATTTTGATCTATATTATTCTGATTATCCTAAAATTTCTTATTGGATTAAATTAGAAAATATTCCTCTTATTTTTAAAAGTGTTAGAAAATAAAATTATTTGCAGCATTGGCACAAATCCTGAAGACAATGTCCAAAACATTGTCATCAATGTTTTTTCCCAAAAATTACATATTATAATTTGCGAAGATGTTGCAACTATTATCATTGTGGGGGCCATGTTGTTGAAATTTATCATATTCTCAATAAAAAAAAGTTGTTTATAAGGAAAAGAAACAACAATTTTCGAAAAAGGCAAATAATGGTAGTTTTCAGCAGGCACAAATGAAATCTTCTTTAACAAGTTCTCACCTTTTACTAATCCTTTTAATTCTAAAGATGCAAGTAAACTCTTGATATCTAAAGAGAATTTCTCTATAGAAAAAAAGACAATTTCAATAGGGACCAACAATGAAAATATTGATGTAGATAGATTTCACTCAATGTAACATAAAAAAGAGACGTTTGCAAATACTGCTTTCAATTTAAAAACTCTAAAACTATCTCATTCTTTTTGTACTTCTACTACTCTTCCAAGTGGTTTTCTTTTTTTTTTTGATTACACAATGCTTTTTCACTTATTAGTGACATAGATTATGAGATAAATGTTGAGCTTGAAAAATCAAGTATGGGGACCTCCTCCCCCACATCTCAATGTTAGTTTTATCATAGAATGTTTGGGGCCTTTTTGATAAGTCCTAAGCAAAGATTGTTAGGAAGTATCTCTCAACCAAACATATATCTCTAAATTTTCTTTTCTTGCAAAAAATTAAGATTTCAACTCATGATATTAGTTTTGTTAGTAAATGAATTTTTTAAAATTACATTGTTGTTTCTATTACTCCTGAAGTTAATAAAGAAGGTGTTGCTATTCTTGTTAATAAAAATTAGACTCGAAAAGATTTAAATTCTAATTTTGATAATCTTGGAAGAGCTATTTGGATTATTTGTCATAGTGAAAAAGGTGACTTTGAACTTTGCAATGTTTATGCTCCTAATAATTTGAAAAATTAATTAGAGGTTTGGAAATATCTTCTATCTCTACCTAAAGTTCCTTGGACTATTGAAGTTGATTTTAATATGGTTGAAATTCATTTAGATAAACTTGGTGATCTTCTTCCTAATATGTCTTCTCAATAAAAAGAAGATTGGTGCAACTTTAAAGAAAAATATTTTTTTCTGATGTTAGCTCTTTATTTCCATCTCATTCAAACAAAAAGCATTATACTTGGTATAATTATCAATAAAGAAATGACAGAATGTATTGTTGACTTGATAGATTTTACATCTCTAATGTTTCCCATTGGAAACCTACAAGGAAATTATAAGTGCATATAGATGCTACTTTGTCAGATCATTTTCCTATTAGCATTTTTTCTCTCTCGTATTAATTATACATTCTTTCAAAAGCATGAGCATTTTCGTATGAATATTAATATGCTCATAGGACCTAGTGAGAAAATTATTTTGAAATATTTATAAAATGTAGAAAAAAGCCTATTAGTGATATTAGTTAAATTAATTGGTGGTAATGAACTACTTGTAAAGTCAAAAATTATGCTAGATAGTTTGGAAAGCAATTTGCTAAGCATAAGCATCAAGTTGAAGAAGATCTTGTAGAATTTGTAAAGCAAATGCAAATTCTTTTAAATCAAAATCCCTTTGATTTTGAAACTCAAAAAGCCTTGGCTAAAGTTCATTATACTAAATAATGTTGGGATACTTTTAAAGCTAAATGTGCTTTCACTAAAAGTTGCATGGGTTGATTAAAAATTGAAAATGGACCTTGTAAATAATTTTTAAAATTTCTAAAAGGAAAAGGTCAAGTACCTAAACTAGAATTACTTTATATAAATAATTCCATCATTAAAGATCCTAAAACTATTAATAGTTTTTTGGCAAATCATTTTTCTTTTATTTTTTCTTCTAAAGGTTTTAACAAGTAATCATTCTAGGGCTCTAGTACGCATATTCCTCAACTTATTATAGAAGCACATCAAAGTATTATTAATGAAGAAATTATAGTAGAAGAAATCAATGTAATGGCTATTAGTTTAGCAAATGTTAAAGCTCCAAGCTTTTTTGGTTTTCCTATTGAATTTTTTAAAAAGCATTGGGACATCCTTGGAGATGATCTTTTTCATGTTTTCCAAGAAATCATTAAAAAAATTTATCTTGCTAAAAATATTAATAAAGGTGTGATTCATCTTCTTCCCAAAAATGAAGATCTTTAACATATTGGTAATTAGAGGCCTATTACTCTTCTTAACAATACTTATAAAATTTTAGCCAAATGCATGGCTCGCCAAATTTAGAATGTCATTGAAGATATCATTAAACCTGAGCAAACTGGTTTTGTTAAAAGTAGACATATTTTAAATAATGTTATTGTAGCTTTGAAGGGAATGTAGTAGACTTCTGATACTAACTAAAACATTACTTTTATTAAGTTATATTATGCCAAAGCTTATGATAGGATTGAATGAAATTTCATTATCTCTTATCTCTATAAACTAGGATTTGATGATTATTTTATTCGAATTTTCTATACCCTACTCATTGATGCTAATGCTCAAGTTGCTACAAATTTCTCCTTTTATCTTCAATGGTTAGTTCATCAAGGTTGTTCTCTAGCTCCCTATCTTTTTATTATTGTTGCAAATTTTTTTTCACATAATTTGCATTATAATCGATAAGGGAATTTCATTAAGAAAATTATAATTGATGATCAAGGTACACAATTACTTAATATGCACTTTGCAAATGATTTTTTTATGATCAATAATTCTCTACAATATATCAATACTCTTTTAGCTAGAGTGGAGCATGTTTGCATGTTATTTAGCTCTTAGGATAGTTGGCAAAAAATTATTGTTTATTATAATGGCACTATTGATGAGTGGATTACTCTCAAGCCTTGCAAAATCTTTAAAAAGGATTCTATCTTCAAAATTTTAGGATTACTTTTTTCTTTTTATTCTATCTTACTATATTGTGGAATTATGTGATTAAAAAAATTGAAAAGTAGCTTGACAAATGAGAAAAAAATCTCACTCTTGGTGACAAAGTTTTTGTTATTAAGGAAATGCTTTAATCAACTTATGTTTGTTACTCTAGTTGTTGGGCTTCTTATAAAACTTCTTATGAGAAAATTGATCATATTATCCATCAGTTTCTTTGGTCTACTATGCAACAAAGAAAAGGTTTTTCTAGAAATGTTTGGAATATTTGCACTAGTAACAAGAATAGTGGAGGACTTAGCCTCATTAATTGTTATAACTAGGGTATTTCTCTTACACCAAAATGGATTGTAAAGTACATTAATAGAGATAACGTTTGAATGCTCCTTTTAAGAAATAGACTTATGTAAGGAAAACCTACGAATGATAACGATTGATCTTCTAATAACTTTCTTCACTATATTCTTTTTCCTTAAGCCATTACTATTCCAGATTTTCCAATTTTTAAAAAAATTTAAAAGACATGTGATGAGCGATGAGGTACCCCTACACCCAACCATACGAATCATGAGCATTCACGCGTGATCTGGTTGAATTTTGAAGACTACGAGCACTTACACACAGTATCCTAGCCATCAAAATCCTAGTTAGAATGGTCGTTATCCTCTCAATTCTACTTGTGACATTCTAGAACGATGGTTAAGTGAGACTGAGGCATATGATTTTTATATGTTTTCTTTTATCTGTAATATCTAATTCTTCTAATATAGGGAGTAAAAGGCTAAATAATGTAAGATTTCATTACACTATCGCTCAACTATCCCTAGCATAAGCAGACAGTCCCACCCTTTGTGCACATCCCAAGCATGTCCTAATCACTACTAGATTGCAAGACGTTAAGCGTCATTGGGTTGCCAAGTGTCAGACATATGTTCAAGGTGTTCATGCTTATGTGTTCTCATGGACTACTAAAACGTACTATAACTATAAAGTGATAACAAAAGCATTAAAATTATTAAAGTGCACTAACAAAAGCATTAAAATTATTAAATTATTAAACTATTAATGCTTAAGTAATCTAATTCAAATGCTGCAAGGAATGTTCAAAAAGCTTGTCATTATTGCCGTTCACGCCAATGGGCTCAGGTACATTAGAGCTCGAATAAAGAGTTGTACACTCTTCAAACTATGTCTGCAGGCACTTGGAAAATAATTTAACTCCTGCAGAAACAAATTGCAAGAGCTTTGCTACAACTTAAACAAAAGGTACCATAAATATGATGGGTGCACGCATATTTATAGCAAAAAATGGACTCTGCATTGATGAGGCCACGTCAACACCTAGAAAGATATGTTGATGGGATCACATCGATGTTGTCGCATTAACGAGGCTTCGTCGATGCAGCCCAGTCGACATAGTGGACTAGATGCTTCATCATACCCCCATGACTAAGTGAAAACTTATCCTTGAGTTTGTTACAATTTGGAAGGTATGAGGTTACTAGCAACACACATCACAAAACATATCAATAAAAACACTGACGCTAGTAACACACCAAGTGCTCGAGTGTACAGAAGAAAATTACAAAACTATGGTGTTTGTGGATAAAAAAAATTAAACACCTTGACAACAATGGACTCACAAGCCCACTGAGATGCTGAAGTTGCTAAAGAGGATCATATAGTTCTTGGTGGTGGTGGTTCTGACGGGCCCTCACCAGCTTTAGGTGCATGTGATGGTTGAGGTGGTGGTTGTGGTTGTCCTGCGGCTGTTGCAACTTTTAGAGGCAATTGGAAAGCCTCTTACAGAGCTCACATTTTATCTTCTTTACTTCTAGGGTCGTTCACAGTCCAAGTGGTGTTGCTAATGTGTGCTGAAACAGGAACATCCCAAGGACATGGAAGTGTAGGGAATAGCTCCTTTAAATTGATGAACTAGGCAGCAAACTGTTTTCATTCAATATCGAATGCTCGGATTGATGCTTGCAACTGTTGGTAGTCATCCATCCATTGAGCTAGGTTCTCCGCAACATAGCGTTGTCCTTTAAAGCGGGTGTGAAGAACTTTGAGTTTTGCATTTGCTATTTCCAACTTTTGCTTTGTCTATTTATGCACCTTGAACTCACCCTTGTATAAAGAATACAAGTTGGCCACTTGCTTCTCAAGGTCTAACCACAGCCTCCCCATTGTAAGCATGGTTAGGCTTGCATAATAAATATTGGTTAGTTCCACATATTCTGTCATTTCTTCAATCTGCAGCTCCTTGAGACAAATCTCAGCTTGGTTGTAGGCGTTTAATCCATCAAATATGGGTTTCCATACCTCACCTCCTTCCTTGAGTTGTTGGAGGGCTTGATTCATCTTTGCCTTTGCAACTTGGATTTCTTTTTCGTTAATTTCTTTTTGCAATCCCACTTGGTCCCTATAGTGATTTTTCACTCATTCAAACTTGAGGGCCTCATTCTTCCAAGCGACGATTTCAATGGTTGTCTTTTGTCGCAAGGCTTAGACTTCCTCCATTGACAGATTATGATTTTCGGTAGTCAATCTTCTCACATTGGTGTTTACCCTAGCCATCTCCTTTTGTTGTTGGTGGATAAAATCCTTCATTTGTTGATTTTTGAGACCAACATTGTGCAAGCAATGAACTTTTGGAGTCAACCTAACATTCTCCTAATGGACCTCTATTAAGTCCTTGTTTAGATAATAAGAATGAGTTTCCACTAAGGACTTGTCGAAGATCATTGACTCTCACTCGTACTTGAGCTTTTGAAGCTTGCTTTGAAGCTATTAAAAAGCTTTATCTTTGATGACTTCATGGTTGAGTATAGCCACATCGGCAAGTTGGGCCCTCAGTTAGGAAACTTCCATAGCTAAGCATTGATTGTCTACTTGAGCTGCTTCCGGTTGCCCCTCTAGGATGAGGCACTTGCCCTTTGCCGAGAGTAGCTCCGACTAGGTTGTAGTGATGTTGTTCGGAAGGTCAAAGACATCCAGAAGTAGTTGCCCGGTTCCCACTAGTTGATCCAACAATTCTTCATGTTGTGCTACATTGAGTCTGCCACTCTGAGTACCTGCAGACATCTGCACATCTCTAAGCCCATGTACATCTGGTACAAGCGCCCCAAGTGCATTGAGAGTCATGGAAATCATATCGACAACCACTTTTACCATGACTTCCTGTCCCTGGTGCTGCATTACTAGGACAGGTGCCCCTTCATCGTCCTCCATGGGCACCGAGAAAGTAGCAGCATTTTCTAAAATTTTTGAAAATAATTGTTGGGTCATTGACACTGTTACCTCTCAAGTGCTAGGGTCTATTCTCATAGGGACTTGTGTTTGTGTGGCCGAAAGCATTGACCCTGCCCTCTCCAGTAAGCTCATAGATCGAGCCACTTGTTCCAGATGGCTCGAGGTAGGGCGATACACAGAAAGGTCTCCACCACCATTGGTTCCCACTTGTTGCTCTTGTTGACGCAAGAGTGATTGTCAAATCTCATGTATGTGCTCTGCGATCGTGCATGAGTCTGACCCTATTACTTGTGCAGACAGTGGAGGTGGTTGTTGCTCTTCCTCCATTCTTGTTGTGGCAGGTGTTTTATCTTTCATCATTTCCAGCCATGAGGTAATTGGGATGTGACGGAGGGTGTCATTGGCATATCGTGTTATCCCTACTCATTTGCACAATTTTCTGATCAGGAAAGAAAGGGTAAAGCTTTCCTTCCACATTCATTTTCCATGAACCATTTCGCAATCTCCAGGAAGAGTAACTGTGGAAGGTTGATAGGAAATTTCTTGCTTAAAGCAACACATGCACGAGGAAAAAAGATGGTGATTTGTTGGGTCTTACCATTGGATTTAAGTGAGAAAACACAATTTTGGAGTAAACTCTTTCTACGATGGTCAATGTGCCAAACTCCTTATGGTCTACCCCATAGCATCAGCTAGTCCACTATGCTTTTACCTTGGGGTTTACTTGTTTTGAAATTTCTACCACATCAGTGTCGATCTTAGGCAACCCAAGAGCTTACATGATTGCCTCTATAGAGTAAGACACATGGATGTCTTTGATTTTTACTAGTGACCCTGGTTGCCAATTTGTCCAGAAGAGATAGGTTTCCCCAAGATACCACTCACCATTGGATGTGATGATTGGCCACATGGGAGAATTTTGCAGCTGGGTTCTAACTTCTTCTAGCACACTTTCCAAGAACAATCCGAAGTTTAATTCTTGGAGGATCGTTTGTTGTAGCTCTTTTGGCTTGATAGTGTTAAGGCAGGCCATGGTGCTCTCGCTAGTGTCTCGTCCTTGTGTGATTGTTCTATGGGAACCTCTTCTTTAGGAATTTGTTGAATAGATTCCACGTCGGGTTTCTCACAAAGAGGGCTAGTTGCATGTGAGCCCTCTGCGTGCTCCTGAGGTCGCGTGCCCCATTCCCTTCCAATTCTAGGTTGCTTCTCCCAAGGTTGTGATGGTTCTTCCTCCCTTGGACACCTTGGTTTTGGTGCCATTTGCAAGCACAACATAACCACGAATTAAAAAGTGTGCGTGTTGCCAAAAATGACAATAATATACCTTCCCATGATGGCATGGCCAGGCTATGACAGTGACACGTGCATCCTAAGTGTCATGGAATTGAAATTAACACTTTGATTATTATGATGAGTTAAAACTAACTCTTTGATTAACCCTAAGAGGCATTTTTGATTAACCCTAAGGGGCACTGAGAGGTATTTTTAATTAATCTTAAGGGGAATTGAGTCATTGATTAGTGACATGACCCTAATCTATCATGGTCCCCCCATGATGCAGAGCATACCTCCGATAGCCAAAGAGTGAAAGAACGACTAGATTGGGACAAATGGTAGGAAGGTTGTGTGCTTGAGAAGGAGATTGGATGTAGAAAACTTGAAAAACTCCCCTAGCATTATGAGAAAATGGACAAAAGTCCAAAGCACGTCATGCATATATATAGCAGTTTGGGCACTACGTCAATGGGGCCGCGTAAACGAGGCTGCGTAAACGTAGGTGGCTGCATATACAAGGCTGCATTGATGCAGCTATTCAGCTACATTAACCATCATTAACCGATGGATTAAAGGTCTAAATTTGCAAATTTTAGCATAAAACTGGAGTCATTCGAGAGCTCAGAGACCTGGGAACAACATGGAATAAAGAGGAAGGGATGTTGGTTGTAAAAGAAGGGTCAAATGTAGGAGAACATCATAATATGGAGCTTGGGTGATGGAGAGCCTCACGATAGATGACATAGAAATGGGTGCCGTATTATATCAAAGGAGTAGGAGATTAACAAGCGGAACCAAAGGATATGCAAGTGGGTCCTCCTCATAGTAGGCTTTGGCCATGTTTGCCCTTGCACATCTTTAACCTAGGAGTCTGTGGATCCCATAGTTAATTAATGGTCACTGAGGGTTAATACTCATATCTCTGAGAACTAACCAAAGGATTTACAAGTACCAACAAACCAAGATACATGATTGAAACATGAAACCGGTAGTGAGGTGAGGAACAAAGAGCAAAAAATGAGGGAGAGAGCATATGGAATGGAGTGCCAGGGTTAAGATTGATATAGTCTTTGTGTAAAGTATGTGGTTAAGTGGCCTAATAAGAATCCACTCTAGGTTTGGATCAAGACTGACCATGGCCAGTGATGTCACAGTGATGGATGAATACCAACCCATCCACTCATGACATACACATGCCCTTAGAGACTAAATCCCATTCCATAGAGAGAAGGAAAGGGAAGTAGGAAGTAAGGAAGGGCCTTAGTTAGAGGGGATCATTAGGCTTGGGTAACATGGCTTTCGAGTCCCATAAGCAGTGCTTGTAGCCCTTTATTTGATCCAAGGGGTGTGCTTTGAATTCCCATTATTGTTTATTTTTTTTTTCAAATGGGAACCACACCATGCAAGGATATATTGGTTGGTCCAAGAGGTGTGCTTTGAATTCCCATTATTATTATTTTCTTTTCTTTTTTTTTCAAATG
The DNA here is from genome assembly GCA_015680685.1 of Gnetum montanum. NCBI lineage: Eukaryota > Viridiplantae > Streptophyta > Gnetopsida > Gnetales > Gnetaceae > Gnetum > Gnetum montanum. The sequence continues at coordinate 95,335 of MNCI01007354.1, forward strand.
GAAACCACACCATGTAAGGACATGTTAGCGTCATGGAATGGAAAGGAATCCTTGAGGATAGCAATGCATGAGAGATCATAGGAGGATATGTAGTCCACCACATCCCCTTGAAGTCACACCCTATTCCTTACCACTCAGATCCTTCCCAAGTTTGGAATCCACCAAGGACAAATATTTATTAGAGTTGATTAATGGAAAAGGAACTGTACTTCTCTTGATCCCAAGACACCATAGAAAAGTGAGAGTGGTCAGATGTCATGGACACATTTCCTATTACATGAAAGAAAGTGTAACTTAGTTTCTTGAACCCAAAATGCTAAGGTAAGAACTAGATATAATAGGCAAACCATAATAAGCAAACCCCTATTGGGAGAAACCACCACACCATCACATCCTGTGGCAATAAGATGGCTTTATTAGCAAAAATAGATAGAGGGAAATAAACTAAAATAAAATAGAACAAAGCAACCAAAGATGAGATGTATTCATATATAGAAAAGAGAAAGAGTAGGTAAGAAATGTTAAACATATGAATGATGATGTAAAACAAAAATGTGTAAAACAAAAAATATAGAAAAATTATTTTAGTATGGGCAGCAATCTCCCCCATGACTAAGCTTGGAGGAGGAGATTCGAAAGATGGAACGTGGCCAACCACTTGGCGAAGTGGTAGCGACATTCGTTTAGTGTAGTTCATGGAAAGGTTGTAACTATTTCATGTTGACCAACTAAATTTTTGTTGGGTTTTTAGGTTTGTGTATGAGTAGGGCCCCATAGGGAAAGGTCTCAGAAATAATATAAGGTCTCTCCCACAGTGTTTGAAACTTGGTCCATTATGGCACATATGTGGGGTTCCAATAGAGAACCTTATCTCCATGTTGAAATGTTACCTTTCGAATCCTAAGGTCATGACGTTGTTTGTTATATGCCTTATGCACCTCATTTGATGATATGACTACTAATTGATTCTCATCTAGCACATTTAAGTTGATGAGTCATTCTCATTGTGCTAGGGATAAGTCAAGACCTAAGTCACTTGTAGTGGATAGTGTTCAGAGTTCTGCTTGAATTGGAAGTGTTGGTAGTTTCCCATACACCAACTCGTAAGGGGAGTAACCTATAGGAAGTTTCTAGGTTGAGCAGTAGGCCTAGAGGGTGTCATTCAGTTTTGTGTTCCAATCCCTCCTATATTTGCTAATCATCCTAGTTAGGATCTTTGTAATCTCCTGGTTTGTGAGTTTGGCTTGCCCATTGGCTTGGGGGTGATAGGGTGTTGTTAGTTTTATGTTCTACTCCCATATGCTACATGAGTTTACAAAAAGTAGCACCCATGAAGTGAGTGCCATTATCTAAAATGAGTGCATGCGGCACCCCAAACCTGTTGACAAGTTGCTGTTGAACAAACCGCATAGCTGTGGTTGAGGAATAGTCAGTGATGGCTACCACCTCTACCCACTTTGTATAGTAGTCCACTGCGAAAATAATGTATGCATTTCCATTTGACATGGGTTCAACGGGGCCCATGAAGTTAATGCCCCAAATGTTGAAAGGCTCTAGTGGCTGAATCCACTGTTGAGGTCCCTCCATTCTTGTCATCATCCCATCATCTCTTTAACATCAATCATAGGAGTGGGCAAACCATTGAGCATCTCTGAAGAGTGTAGGCTAGTAGTAACCTGCAAGAAAGGTTTTAATGGTCATGTGCCTTCCTACATAATAGGCCCCACAAGGGCCCTCATGAGCATCTTAGAGGACATGTAGTTGGTTTGCATCAGGGATGTACCATCGAATCAAGCCATCCACACACACCTTGTAAAGGTGTCCATTGATTTCCATGAAGTTCTTGGCTCTGTGAAGAAATTGTTGTTTCTTTAGATGATCCAACTCCTTTGGTAGCTCTTGTGTAAGAAGATAGGTAAGGATGTCACCAAACCAATTGGATCCTGTGGTCGCCTCCTTCACAATTGCTTCGGCAAAGAGGAGTTCATCTAGAAACTGGTTAGAGAGTGGGCTCTCCTCCTCTATGCTATCCCATCGTAACCAAGACAAGTGATCGGCAATCACATTCTCAATTTCCTTTTTGTCAACCATAGTAAGATCAAATTCTTTAAGGATTACGAGCCACTATATGACACGAGGGCTCACCATTGGTTTGTTCATAAGGAACCAGATGGTACTATGGTTGGTATGCGCAAACGCCTTGTATCTAAGCACATAGTGTCAAAACTTTTCCAAAGCAAACACCACTACCATTAATTCCTTTTCGGTGGTGGTGTAATTTAGCTGAGCACCCATAATACTTCAACTTACACAGTGGATGTAATATGAACACTTCTGGTCATCCAACTACATGACCACAGCCCCCAATGCATAATTAGACACATCTGTCATGATGTGAAATGGTTTAGACTAATCTGAGGCTTGTAGAATTAGAGTCTCTGCAAATTTTTGCTTTAGCATTTGGAATGCAGATTCACATTCCCTAGTCTAGATAAATGGAGCATCTTTCTTTGTCAAATCCACCAATGGCTTGGCGACCTTCAAAAAATTCTTGATGAAATGTCGATAGTAGCCAGTGTGTCCAAGGAATACTAGACATCCCTTACAGTTCCCAGCTGACTGGTAATTCCTTGGATAACCTTAATTTTCTTTAGATACACTCTAATCCCTTCTTGTAAAATTCAATGCTCCAAAATAATGCCTTGTTGGACCATTAGGTGGCTCTTTTGCCAGTTGAGCCGTAAGTTAGTTTCTACACATTGCTTCAAAACCTGATCAAGGTGGTCCAAGGCTTGCTTAAATGTTGCTCCATAGGTGGAAAAGTCATCTATAAAAACTTCTACACCATTGCCAATTTGCTACTGGAAGATGCTGAGGATAAGGTGTTGGAAGGTTGCGGGCATATTACATAGGCCAAAGGGCATCTTCCTATACGCGAAAGTCCCCTAGGGAGCTATAAAAATTATCTTGGCCTAGTCCTCAGGCACAATTTGGATTTGATTATAGCCACTGTAACCATCTAGGAAGCTATAATAACAATGTCTCGAAATCGTATCCAACACCTAGTCCACAAATGAAAGTGGAAAATGAACCTTAAAGGTTGCCATATTTAGTAATCAAAAATTGATATAGACTCTCTATTTGCCACCCTTTTTTGGCATAATAACGAGTGAGCTGAGCCACTTGCTATCCACAATGGGGTAGATGAATCCCACCTTTAGCAATTGCTCAATTTCATCCTTGAAGATCTGTTTAAGTTTGGGATTAAATTGTCTTTATGGCTATCGTCATGGCTTCATGGAAGGGTCGATATAGATTTGATGTTGGCATACCCTAAGGTCAATCCCTATTAACTTAGGATAGGACCACACGAAGGCAATCAACCACTTGTTCACCATCCTTAGCAACTTCTTTTTTTGCTTTGGAATAAGAGTGGCATTGATTATTACCGACTTATCATTCTGCAAGAATGCATATTCTAGATTGACCAGTAAGGCTTTTAGTTCTAGGGGCTCCTATTTAAAGCTTTCAAGGATCTGTAGCTTTTCCTAATCAGTAGCATCATTAGTAGTGAAAAGTTGTTGATGGACCTATACCAGTTCATCTATGCTCCCCATATAGGTACATACAAGGCTCTCAGAGGATTCCATGCATAGGGTGTTGCTATTAGAGTCAATGGTCAGCCACTAGGTGCCTTCTTGGTTAGTAGCTACTGCGTATAGGCATCGTTGAATTTGTCATTCGGTGGCACACTGACTACATGCTTGAATAGATGTTTGCTTAACGGACCAAAGTTGTTGCACAAAGTTGCACTTAGAGTCACTATACACGATGCATGGAACATGCTTCTTCTCGATCTTTCCAAAAGGATTTTCCTTGGAAATTTCAAGGGAGAGATATGAGAGTCCTAAACGTGCATCCACCATGCTAAGCCATGCTCTTCCCATTATAATTAGGAATTCCCCCTTGTAATTATCAACATGGATCACCAAGAAATCAGTAGGGTAGGACCACCCACAAATGATGATCACAATATATTCTACTAATCCCTAGGGAACAGTAATGAATTGATTTTCCAACTCAAGCTGAATGTTGCTTTTCTTCAACGGAGGTAGGTTCCAAGTCTTGTACATATCATGTGAAATTAGGTTGACACCTGATCCCAAATCTAGAAGAGCTTTTCATGGCTTGTTGCTTGCCACTTGAAGGTATTTGAGGAGGCTTCCCGGATTAGCCAATTTTCAAGGAAGATGACCCACCTTGATCCAGTCCATCATAGCATGTGTTAACATGATGGTTTGCACTTCGAAAGATGTTTGGTTCGAAGGTTGCTTGAAGGATTAAGTGTCAGAGGCAATTGGAGATACAAGGGCATTGGCCACAGGTGAATGTGAGGGTGTGTTTAGGTTATCAAGTTGAAAAAAGGAATGTTTCTGTGGTTTTTATTTTGACCTACTCGGCTGAGAAGCTAGTTGTAAATTAACAGCCCTTGTGGCACTATGCTGTTATGGTTGTGAAGGTATTTCTCCTTGCATGGGCGGAGTAGGAGGTAGCTGAGTTGAGGGTTGATGGATAGGTATGGCAGAAGGAGGTGGCAAAGGATAGTGTAGATGTGGGTTTTCCCCCTTGGATGATGGAGATTAGGCCTAAAAGTGTTCTTGGGGGGGGGGGGGGGGGGGGGGGGTAGTAATGATTTTGGAAGGTTGTGTGACTAGAAGAGTCCTGCAAGGAGATTGGCTACTGAACGTAGTATCCATAAAGAGATGGCTATCGGTAAGGGTACTACTGCCTTGGGGGTGGCATCCCCCACGATTGTAGATGCTGCCATTGCTAGTAGTGCCCATACAATTACAGCGAAGCTCCACTTGGATAATATCCCTATTGCTAGTGGAACTACCCAAAATAGCCTTATGGATAAGGTAATCTCTGGGGTGTTCTCCTTTTTGCTAAGTAAGGATTTAGAGCATACACCCCAGACTTTTGCAAATGTGACATCACGGGGCAACATCCCTTAGGATGTTTGTACTGGCATATGTCACATCCATCATCTTCCTTGGTGTTTGAGTCTGCAACTTGTTCTACCGCAGCAACCTTGCCCTTACCTTTGTGGTATGCACGTTTAGCCTCTTTTCTCCTTCATCAATCTTGATCATTACTTTGTTCTTTGGATTCTTCTACAATTTTTAGAACACTTTGGAATTTTTTATCCAAAGAATCCCACATCTTGTCCACCTTGGCCAAAATTTCAGAAGTAAATTCTTGTATGGGCAAGGTCTTCCTATTCACCACTATATCTAGTGGTGATTCTTCCTCATCTTCACAGAATCGGACTTCACTCTTTTGGATGGAAGGGTTCTGATTATATTCCTTTGCACTTTCCCATTTTAGTAGTTCTCGCTCTTCCTTGGCTACCTACTTAATTAATCACTCAAGTTGATGAGCCCTTAACTCAGATAGCTATCCTTGAGCATAAATGCCAAGGGTCCTTCTTGTTTCAAAACGAAGCCCATCTATGATATGGTGGAGCTATTCCTACTAAGAATAGTCATGACTAGGGCATCAGTGCAACAAGGAGTAATATTTGCCCATGGTTGCATCTAAGGGTTCATGGCTACGTTGTTTCTACCCTTGAATCTATCATCTCAGATCAGACACTCTGGAGTAAGTTTGGTATTTGTCATTGAAGAGCTCCAGCATCGTACTCCATTGCTTGATTGATTTCAGCTCCAAAGACTGGTACCAGCTTTCTACTTCCTTGATGAGTGTTTGGGGGAATAGCTTGAGTTTCTTCCATTCATTTTCAATATTCTGTAGGGTGCAGGCATCATGAAATGCTTACAAGTGAGTCTACAGATCACCATTATATTCCCCTTCAAATCTGGGGATGTTGTTCATATTAAGGTGCGTGATTCGACTATCTCTCAAGTTCTTGGTAGGTATTTGAATTACCTCTACTATGTTAAGCATACATCAAGTGGCAAGTAGTGGTTCATCAAAGTCATGGTCCTGATGATGGCCATGACATCTATGATGGTCTCTACTACCTCTCCATTCATGACGGTGAGCCTCCCGTGACCATCCATGCCCTTGGTCATGACATTCCTGTTGACATTCTCAATCATGTCAGTCTCGATGATCATCATCATTATGATCCCTCCTATGACAGTTGCAGTTGGATTTAGAACCTGATGAAGCTAAGGTGGAAAGAGGGGAAAGAGAAGAGGGGGGGGGGGGGGGGNACACCCACTATGTCAATCACCTCCTCTTCCATGACAATGGTCTCGATCTTCACATCCATCTTCACCTTTGTCATGATCTCCTTCGGGAGATTCGTCAGCATCCTAGAACTCCCAGTCACTTGAACCTTTACTATGTATGATGGATCAAATGTTCTTACAAAGGGGTGGAGATGCAGAAGAACGGGGGCCATGAGGAACAGGTTCCTTATCATTGTATTGAACTTGCAAAGACAAAGGTTTTTTAGACTATTTTCCCTTTGCTTGTTCATGGTGTTTTTCCTGTTGTAGGTCCTATTTATGCTATGCCTCATTTGGATGATAGTCCTAATAATCGTGATCCTCCATAATGTACTCCTCAACTTGATCCTAAATGCCTAATCTAGTGAGAGTTTGGAGCAGCATTCTAGGAATCAATTGATCAGGGGGCAATATAATGTTGCCCTCCATGTCTCACCATCGCATCTGCTCATCCTCTTGTAGGATGAAGGTGAAGTTTGGTATATACTCATTCGGATGTGTATAAACCATTCGACATTCTTGGGGCACTTGCAGGTTGGATTTATCTTGCCTATGAGAAGAAGACATACTAGTGTTAGACAACAAATAACACGGTGTGCCTTACTCGTACCTAAGTCTCCTAGCGTGAGTAGATTTCAACGTAATGGGTCTGTTCTAACGAAGTGAGTGATGATCTTGCTAAGGCTAGATAGCGAATGGAAGACTAATAGTCCCTGGCAACGATGCCAATGATCAACGGTGAGGTACCCCTATGCCCAACCATACAAATCATGAGTGTTCACGTGTGATCCTATTGAATTCTGAAGACTACGAGAACTTACGCACAATATCCTAGCCATCAAAATCCTAGTTAGGATGTTCGTTGTCCTCTCAGCCTCACTTGTGACATTCTAGAACGATGGTTAAGTGAGACTGAGGCATATGATTTTTATATGTTTTCTTTTATCTGTGATATCTAATTCTTCTAATATAGGGATTAAAAGGCTAGATAATGTAAGATTTTACTACACTATTGCTCGACTATCCCTAGCATAAGCAACCAGTCCCACCCTTCGTGCACATCCCAAGAATGTCCTAATCACTACTAGATTGCCAGACGTTAAGCGTCATTGGGTTGCCAAGTGTCAGACATATGTTCAAGGTGGTCATGCTTATGTGTTCTCATGGACTACTAAAACGTACTGTAACTATAAAGTGATAACAAAAGCATTAAAATTATTAAAGTGCACTAACAAAAATATTAAAATTATTAAAGTATTAAATTATTAATGCTTAAGTAATCTAAATCAAATGCTGCAAGGAATGTTCAAAAAGTTTGTCTTTATTTCTGTTCATGCCAATGGGCTCAGGTACATTAGTGCTCGAATAAAAAGCCGTACACTCTTTGCACTATGTTTGTGAGCACTTGGAAAATAATCTAACTCCTGTAGAAACAAAATGTAAGAGGTTCACTACAACTTGAACAAAAGGTGCCATAAATGCAACGAGTGCACTCATATTTATAGCAAAAAATGGACTCTGCATTGACCAGGCCATGTCAATGCTTGGAAAGATGCATCGATGGGGTCACTTCAACACAGCCATGTTAACAAGGCTTTATCAATGCAATCGCATGAATGAGGCTTCATCAATGTAGCCACATTAATGAGGCTTCGTCGACGTAGCCTAGTCGACGCAATGGACTGGATGCTTCATCAACATGATGCAAGCTTAGTAAATATTAGAATTACAATCATATTATAATTTCAAAAGATATGCTTAAGCAAATTAGTCCATGGTGGCTTCTTTTTAATGAAGAAGCTTAGGCTATTAATGCATCTAGATTGTGTACTACTTGGAGTAGATTTGATATTACTACAATTTCTTATCTACATATGCATGATGGATGGATTATTTGATATGGAGCTTCTAGCCTCTATGTTTGAATAGATTAAAAAAAAAAGAATTTTAAAAATTTAATTTTTAATCTTGAAATTTTATTTAAAGTTAACTACAAGTTGCATCAAGCTTTTTTAGATATTTTTTGGAAGGATAACATACATGTTTTTCCTTTTAATTCAAAATTTACTTATGAGATTATTACAAAGAATGATTTTATTCATAATAAATTTAATAGGCCCTAGAAAATGCAAATATCATAGCACTTCTAGATGAGGAAACTAAAAGATATTTGGAGAGCTTTTACATTTTCTAAAATTTGTATTTTTTATTGTGTCTTATTCATCAAGGTCTTCCTATCAACATTTGTCTTAAACATATAAGAAATGTTTCTTCTTAATGTCCTCTTTGTAGAAGTGCAAACTTATTTTCTCATGTTTTTTTAGTGTCTTATTTCTCAACATGCTTGGAAATGGACATCTAGAATTTGTAATAACTTTTAGCCAAACATCAATAAAGTCATTCTTAGGGATCAACTTGCGCTGTCTCCTTCATTTTGTTGTATTTGGAATTATTTTCAACCACTTATTCTTTACTCTATTTGGAAGGTTCAATGTGTAGTTATTTTCCAATAGCAAGAGTATAACTATGTCCATTTTTCAGGTGTCTAATACCAAATTCTCAAAGATGTTGCTTTTTAGCCAAAACTTTAAATAAAAAAGCTCCTAGTGAAAGTTAAAAAATTACTTTTTTTCTACAGTATTAATTTCTTTTTGTTTTGGAGGATTAAGGATGAGAAGCTTTTAGCTTTTATTGCTATTCCTTTTCTATAAAAAGAGTTTTCTCCTTCTTTTTAGAAGAAATCCTTTAGTAGGAAGTGAAAACTTGTTTGGATGCTTTTGAATAATGGCAAGGTCTAATTCTTTTCCTACCATAGAGGGGAGGTTTTAAAGGATTAGTTGTAAGGATGAAAAGCTAAAAAGGCATCCCCAAAACTGTTGGGCTTTTTCTTTAGACTTTCTGATGAGGATCCCCCATGGATTTCTTAATTCAAGCTCTCTCAATGTCATAAAAACAACAAAATTTGAACAAGAAAATAAAATGAAAGCTTTATTCTTACTCAAATGGAGAAATTTATAGCTAAAAGGAAGCACAAATTTCCACAGATAGATAAGAGATTCAATCAAATTCTCACACATACACTCAATCAAAGAAAGCACACTCTCACATGGATGATGATCAAGGCACATTGCCAAGACTTTATCTCTCTCTACTCTTCTCTCAACTCACCTCTCTCTCCCTAGACTCTCTTAAATTCTTCTTGCACAAGCTCTCATCTTCCTTTTAAGAAATAGGCTTATGCAAGAAGATATCTCTTTGGAATGCTTTTCTTGCATTTCAATGATGACTCAAACTTGTAATAAATGAAGAATAAAAAAAAGCAAAAGGATTAGGATTCCTTAATCCAGCATCGTTTCTTCCCTTCTTTTTTCTCTTCTTTACCTTCTTCTTCTTGGTGTTTGGAAGACTCTTATCTAGCTCCCTTTCACCATCAACATCATAACTTGGACTATATTCATGCTACTCATCCATTTCATAGCCAAGCTAATCAATGTCATTAATATATTTGACAAATTCATTGTTGTCATAACTCATATAAGAATCTCCAAATTCTGGAAAATCTTATCATTATTAATGTCTTCACCAATATTAATAATGACCTTCTCATAATGACTATGCTAATAGCCATCATCATCAACCACATTATCATTATTAGTCTTCCTCTTACTAACAATGGCATCAAAATCACAACATGACTCTCATTCTTATCACAATTACCATAATGATTATGATGCTCATCATTACCATTAAACAAACCACTAACAAGCTAAAGTAAAAAACTAACATTCATCATAGTAGCTTCAACATGAGAGACATTACTACCATCAACAAGGTAAAGCTTAGAGTCACTTACCTCTTCATGACTTCTCCCACTCATCTTTGGTTCAACTTGATCTTCAACATGTGATTGTCCAATCTCATCAAAGCTTGAAGGTTTAAGATACCAAATAGGAGTTCCTAATTCCAATGGCTTCTCCTATTCAAAGAAATCATCAACAAGCTCTTCATCCCATTCTGGAGGTACCAACTTAAAAGGTAAACTCTCCTCCATGGCTTTAACATTAATGTCATCAAAAACATCATTAAAGTAATCATTATTCCACATACCTTGGTTAAAGGAATCATCTTTCTCCAATGTGATAACCTCAACTTGGCTTAGAATCTTCTTTCTCTTGCCACAAGGTATAGAAAAATTGCAAAAAGAATGAGTATCATACCTTCTAGTAATGCTCTTGATCCTTCTTGGGGAAGTCCCTTGATCTTGGCCTCTCTTTTGGCTTTGATCCTTCATCCTCCATGATTCATGAGGTAGTAACTCTCTGTGATTAGGAGCATATAGCATCTTGGACTTTGAAGATCTCTTGGTGCCTTTGATAAAGCCCTTGGTTTTCTTCCTTAAGACCTTTGAGTATTGAGCACTCCTTTGATCATTAAGAGATACTTGAGAATTCCTTTTCTCTTTGATCTCTACTTCATCACATCTTACATATTCTTCCTTTCCTTCATGGCTAGAAGATATTCTCTTAATTCTTATAATAATATCTTTCAAGTTAGTCTTAAATTCCTTCATATCTATTGATAAATCATGAATTGTCTTCTTCTTTGGAGGCATAATAGAAAATGATCTAAAAGAAAATTCTCATAAAATTCTACAAGTAAAAGTGAAATATTCAAGATTTTTTAAGGAATGAAAGAAGAAATACTCAAATCTTAAGAGAAATAAACAAAAGATCTTCAAACCCTAAATATTACAAGAAAATGGGTATTCAATTCCAGAATTATCTTCCAATTCTTAAAAGATATGACAAACTTAGGAATCAAAGAGAATTTTCAATCCCTAGGATGAGTAGAAAAAGTAGTAAGAGAGAATTCATCCAAGCTTGAGAATTTGAATTAATTCTTTACAATTGAGATGAGAATTATCCAATTGAATGTAATTATCTTTCAGGATCGAGAACTTAAAAGGAGGGTTGAATAAGTTTCCCAATTTAAAATAACTACAGTCACCAAAAACCACACATAATCTTTACATGGCTCCCCAACTTGTATAACTCCACACTCAAAGCATAGAATCCTTGCACACCTCTAGCCTTTATTCCTTAGAAAATGTGGTTTAGAGGAAACCACATCCTTTATAAAGTTTTGAGCTCTACATAGAGTGTTTTCTTGCTAGACAAACACTTAATCCTACAATGTCCCAAAAAGCTTAAAATGTAGTTTCAAGAATCCCACAACCTTTTCAAAATGTGATCTTTGCACTGGAGTGTTTCATTATTGCAAATACACTCAACCCCTCAAGGTTCTGAAAAGCTCAACAAAGATGCCTTCTTGTAAGAAGCACATCAACCTCGTAGGGTTTACAAGAGAGAAAAGAATCAAGGAGAGAATGTCATTCAATTTACAAATTCCTTGCAATGAAGCTCTCAATACAAGTACAAAATAGAAATGATAAACATAATTAGGAACAAAGTCAATTCACTTGCTGAGGAAAATGATTGTTATTCAATGAAGTGTGCTTTTACATTTCCCAAGAATTTCACTTTGTCTTATACCCTTTGAGTTTCCAAAAACTTCTCGAAACTCATGCAATGACTAGTTTGGACATCTAATTCAAAGTTGAGATGTCTAATCGAAATCACTTTCAATTCTAGAAAGATGTCTACCTAAAAACTGAGACATCTACCTTGAGATGTCTAGTCCAAGACATCTTTGCTGTGAGTGAGACATCTGTTGTCAATTGGAGCCTTCTAGCCTGCAAGTCTACCTTGTATCTTGGATCATTTCTCTAACATTTAGGCATCTTGATAGTTCATAGAACATCTTCATTTGACTTGTAGCTTTGTTTGCATCCTAACTCTCATCTTGTCATCCCAACTCTCATTCTTCAACGTAGCTCTCATTTTAGCTTAGCACTTGTTCAATCATCTTGTCCCATTTTCCTTCTTAGTCTTGCAAGAATACAAATACATTTCCACATTATTCATTTTCTCTAAGGTTTTGACATACCAAAAGATCAACAATACCCCCCTTTTTGGTGATGTTCAAAACTTAAGAAAATGGGTTATCACATTCCATAATATATGTAAAAGTAAAAACATTTAAGGCATATATATTCCAATGGCAACAAGAGTGGTAGAAAGGAAAAGGAGGTAAGGCTCATATCCATTGATCCTAATCACATGATATCACATAGAAAATTAAAAACATCATGGGCTCTCCATCATATGATATATAGCCAAAACAAACAGCAAAAGCATAACTTGTCTTTAATGCACAAATTGTCTGTAACATGTGTATAGACTACCATATCATAGAAATGCTCATATACCCCCATAAACTATCTACATAATCAAAAAGATGTTGCCATCACAATCATTAAATATATCCATTATAAAATTCTCCTCCTTTTTTGACATCACCAAAATAGTGGAGTAGAACAGAAAGCTCCTCTAGTCACTAATCTTTGTAGCATCACCATCATTGGAGTCAGATGCTACACTGGTGGACTTGTAAGTCTCCTTTTCATCATCATTATTATTTATGATGGTGCTGATGTTGGAGACATGTTGCTCATCATCATCATCTAAAGAGGGAACTGTGACAGTAACTCTTTGGGGCTTCACTTGAAATTGAGATGATGTGGGGTGGATGAGATAGGGCCTACTAAGAGGATGAGGAAGCATCCTTCCTCTGGTAGGTAATGGGATTAGCTAACCCCCATTGAGATGTGATTCCAAATGAAACACCACTAAGAAAACACATGTTGTAACCTATAACCTTCACCATTCAACTTGAGGCAATATTTTATTGTAAATGTGAGGTTAGTAGCCCATGAGTTGCAATCTTGCATACTTTAAAATTTTGGGGCTAAAAATGCCTTATAAGTTATTATTGCCTCACTCCCCAAGTGGAAAAAGTGCTATTATGTCTATATATGGGCTTGGGAAGGCTAAAAATGCCTTAGGGACTATCAAATTTGGCATTTTCATGGGTTTTTGTAAAGGTATAGCCTCAACTACCCTGAAACCATCTACTCCTAGTGTATATGGTGTTGGGTTTTCACTTTCTAGCAACAACACCCAGTGTAGTCATGACAAAGCCCAACGTATCTACAAGACCAATGTTGGTGTTGTTGGTTTTTTCATTTTCCAAACAATGGCCAACATAGTTATAACATTTTTTGATGGTGGTAGCATGGCTACCATAGTCATCATGGACTTCTAGCAGATGTAGTTTGGCTAGCGTAGTCACCACATGTTCAATAAATTTCAATAGATGTCAATGTAGTCTTCCAAGGCTAGTGTAGTTGAGGTGAAGGGCAGCATACTCACAAAATTCTATTTACTATTTTTAGTATGTGGATTGGTTTTGATGGTCTTGGTGCATCAAAACTTACTAAAAATGGTTAACTATGCTAGAAATCATAGTAGTTACACCTACAAATAGACATCAATTTATTAGTAATCATGGCAGTAATTTGCAGCATGAAATTAACAACCTAAAAGCCTATAAAACCCAAGCTTTAACACCATATTCAAGTTTCACACTTCAGCAATTTTAAGTAATCTCAAATTGTATGGAAACCAAATCTAGTTTTGCTACTTAGAATTAGAATAATTACAAACATTAGAAAAATATACATATACATCTACCAATGTTAATTTTTCCACTAACAAGTTGTGTCCTACACAACTATCATTTAAATACATGTTCTTGCATTTATGCACTCTACATAAATTGCTTATTTTCTTCACTATTCTTACTCGAACATAAGATGGTTCCTTCATTGATGAATTTTGCTTTAGACTAAAGAAACTTTTTCTTTTAAAATTTAATCCAAATACATTAAAAATAGCATATTCTTTATCTTATAAATAAGATCATTTTATAATAAAAAATTCTAACTTAGTTACCTCTCAATCAAAGGCACTACTATGTAAGGTCCTAATGTATGCTCTTGAAGAAACACGAGTCTCCAAACCAAATAAATAAGCAATTATTCTTAATACTAACAATAATGATAATTAATCACAACATTTATAAAACATATCTTATACACATCTCTCTTCCTTATTAGGTAATTTATTAAACTAAGTTATTAAACTAAGAGATGATAGCTAAAGATAATGAGCCTAGGACCTAGTGATATAAAACTTATGAAGTTGTGGCTCCATGTCAAGCATGGGAATGGTAAAATCAATATACGTCTATCCATATAAGATTAATATTAAGGGGTTTAATCCTTTCAAAGAAGAAACTAGGCTCTAATATTACTTGTGGATCAATAATACCAAAGAGAGTGGTGAATAAGGTGAATAAAATTTCTAGACTTGAAAGGATGTAAACAATAGATTAAAAATGCAAATGATAAAATGTATTAGATCTATCATATCTAGGAGAAATATGTGCATGCATAATAATGTAATTAAGAATTAAACTAAGAAACAAAACTAAAATCTACATAAGTAAAATATAACAAAGAAGGAACACACTAGATTTATAGTGGTTTGGCCATGCCTACATCACTTGTAGGGGTGCTTCAATCATCATCATTCCTATGGTTGTCTTTCTAAAAATCTACTTCAAATGAGGTTATAAATGCTAGTTTATAATTTTATAGTCTTCCAAAATTACAATGGTTTTTATGAATGAACCCAAAAATCAAGCATAATAAGAATGAGGAGTTGGATGTAGGAAATTAATCTCTCCATAAGAGAGTGCTATATCCAAAGACAAGATCTCACAACTCTCATAGGAAATGAAAAGAAAATAAATCTCACAAAGCTCTAAGTAAACTGGATCTAAAACTAGGGTTCTTTGCATCTTCATTAAGACTTCTCCTCAAGTCTTCATTAAGTTGCAAACACCTTTTTGAGGCTAGGATTGAAGGTTATTATATAGGCTCATCTTCACAGTGGTTATATTTTTCTCTATTATTATTAACATCTAGTTAACCACATAAATCTACTTAGCCACATCATGAAGTAGTCTAATCTAACTTTACCTTGATCATCCATCATTCTCTCAATAACCTAGACTGATCAATAGCTAAAGCTTTTCTACTTTACCAAATAATCCTATCAACTAGCCTAAATGATGAACTTTTGATTAGCTAGAACATCCTATCTCTTTGAATATCTAGCTTGCATGCCTTGCAAGTTGTGCATCCAATTGACTATAAAAATCTAGTCAAACTAAGACCTAGTTAACTACTCCAAGCTGATCAATTAACTTGATTTAAAAATTAATTGAGAAATCTTTATGAATAATAAAAAACTGAAATAGAAGGAAGCATCATGAGTGATGAATCATATTTTGTAGTGCTTTGATATCAAAGCCATGATGTTGGGTATCTGATATTAGGCCCCAAGATGTGATATTTGATATCGCAGGGTATGTGCCAGCCTATAAATATAGTGCTTGGACTCATAATTTCAATATAGTTTTTGTCATAGCATAGTAGAGCTCTTACAGTTTTTTTTTCTAGAGTTAGAATATTTTCCAAAGTGTGCTTGCAACAAGAGTTATTGAGTGTACAAATGTTTATTTGAGCACTGTTGTACCTAAGCACAAAAGTGTGTGCAGTAATAAAGATGGGCTTTCTAATCAAACCTTGTAGCACCTTAGCTAGCTTAAATACCTTATTTATGCATTTAATGTTTTATGCAATTTCCTTTGATGCTCTCAAGCAATTAAGCTAAAGTAAGCTAGTTTAATTAAATAGATTTAATTAAGCACACAAGTATGACTACTTCAAGCATGTGTATGACCCTTGGTAATCCGAACAATGCTTAACATTTGGTAACCTCGTAGCATTATATGTGTTCCAGATGTGTATGGAAAGTGGGACTAGATACTTATGTTAGGACAGTTAGTTATTAATTAGTAATTAGATTAGTTAAATTGATTCATAAATTAAGTTTCAACTTGTTCTTAATTGTAGACAAACAATATACAAAATAATAAAAATCATGTGCCTTAATTACACTTAACCATATAATTAAGCTCCACAAGTGTAGTTGAGAAGACAACAATTGTCATGATTAGATTTCACTTCTTGGAACTAGTGTACTTAGGAACTTAAGATTTGTGAAATTCAACTAGATCGCATGTGAATGCTTATGATTTGTATGGTTGGGCATAGGGGTACCTCACTACTCATCATTGACACCATTACTAGGGACCTTTGTTTGTTACATGTGCTATTTAGGGCTTCCTGAAAAATTATTCAAGATCATTAGAATGAATCCTAGAGTCATATCATACATTAAAATTACTACAACAATTTTAAGAAGCACAATGCATTGTCAATTCCAAACACAAGTTTTCTTCTTCTCATAGGAGTGATTCTTTGTCCAAGTCTTATGGAGTACATCAATAGGTGCCCCAATAATACAAAGTGGTATATGCTCATCTTGATGAGTATGTACCCAATTTTACCTTCATCCTACACCAAGATGAACTGTTGTGATGGCAAGACATGGATGAAAACATCATGTTGCCACATGATCGATTCATTTCTATGATGCTCCACCAAATTGTTATACAATTGGGTCTCTAGGGATTTCATGTTGAGTATGTTGTGTAGGATAGTGATGCTAGGGATTATCATCCCACTGAGGCACAATGTCTAAGGAATTAACAACTAGAACAACGCTACGAACCTATGAAGCGGAAGTGATTCAATGATTTCCCATACCTAATGTACCACAAAGATGGTGGAGAATCCTTCTTTTGGGATTTTCCATTTAGTGAAACTCCTCTCCTTGACTTTTGTGAAGGAGGTCAAAACCAAAACCTACAGTCCACAATCTACAATCCTGGTTCTAGCAAGAATGGATCCAACGACAAAGGAGGATCTAAGGAGGAGTGTCAGGGAAGGGATGTAGACAAGAAACAAGATTGTGATCATGGCCGTGATCACCAAAGAGGGGGTAGTAGGCATTGTGATGGTGCTATTTCTCCTTCCTCTTCACCTTCATCATATTCTTTCTCTTCTAGCTCTAATCATAATTACAAGGAACATGATCATGATGGAGGTGATCGATGGGACAAAGATAATTGAAGGGACCATTGAGAAAGTCAAGACCATGGGCACAAGCATTTAAGAGAGATCCACCACCATGAATGAAGGGGTAGTAGAGGGCATCATAGACACTAGAATAATGACCTTGATGAGCCTTCACTTACTACCTAAAGTATGCTAAACATTGTAGAGGCAGTAAGAATTTCCACAAGGCACATTAATGATAGTCAGATTAAGAGGCTAGACATGAGCAATATCCCTAGAATCAAAGGGGAATATAACTTTGATCTGTAGAACCATCTTCAAGGTTTTTAAGATGCCTGTGCCTTACAAAATATAGAAAATGATTGGCAAAATCTTAAGTTATTCTTTAGGACACATTAAAGAAGAAGAAAGTTGGTACTACTCCTTAGAACCAAAATCCATTAGACGGTGGAGTACAATGCTTGAATTATTTAATGAGAAGTATCAAATGTACTCTCAAGTGTCCAACTTGAGGAGACAGATCCAAGGATGGAAATAAGGGACAAATGAACCCTTGGATGCTACCATGGGCTGATATTATTCCTTATTGCACAAATGTCCTAGCCAGGGTTATTCTCAATTGGAATAACTTTGCTACTTCGTAGATGGAATCTGATCATAAATAAGGAGGACTCTTGGTGTCTATGTCCAAGGGTGATTATCAGAATTAAGAGTCCATCAGATCCAAAGGCTGATCAAGTAGATAGCAAAAGATGAAGGAAAGCTGAGAAAATGTGAAAGTGTAGAAGAGTACAACCACGATCCTTCCATTTGCAAGAGGAAGGTTCAATTTTGTGATAGTGAGGAAGAATCATCACTTGATGAGCTGGTGAACTAGAAAACCTTGTCACTTCAAAAATTTATCTCTAAAATTTTGGCCAAGGTATATTAGTTATGGAACTCCATAGATAGTAAATTTTAAGCTATCCTAAAAACTGTTAAGAATCAAAAGAACAAGGTAGTGATTGTGATTGCAGGAGATGCAAGGAAGCTAAACATGCCAATCAAAGGGATAAGGGCAAGATTACTGCAGTAGAGGAAGTTACAGAGATTGAATCTAATGGTGATGGTGCAAGTGACATCTATCAATATGAACATCCTAAAGGATGTTGCCCCATCATGTCACACTTACAAGAGTCTGGGATGTATGCTCTAAATCCATGATTAGTAAGAAGGTAAACACCCAAAAGATTACCTTATCCTCAAGGCAATCCTAGGCAATTCCATAAGCAATAATAGTATTATCCAAGTGGAACTCCATCGTAACTATATGAGCAGTATCAATAGTGGTAGCAACCACAATCATGGGCGCAACCACCACTAAGGCAATAATACCCTTATAGGTAACCTAATCCATATGGGTATTATGTTCAACAACCCCTATCTCCACATGACTCTTCCAACCATGTTTTTACTTTTCAACATCACTACTACTGTTTCAAATATTATCAAACTTATTCTTGACATTCAAGGAGGGATACCACCTTTTATTCTTATCCTCCTCCTATTCCTATACTTGTTCTTCCATCCTCAACATAGCTACCACCTACTCCATCTATGCAGGGTGAACTTCTAGCTCTATTCAACAACACAATTCTACTAGGGTAGTTAATCTACAATTAATTCATCAATTGAGTGGTTTAGACAATAAATCATAGAAAAGACCTTTTTTCTGATCCACTAGTCCACCTAAGCCCTCACATACACATGCAGTTAGTAACCCTACTTCTCCATCTCTCTCTATATCTAATTCCTTTAACTTCCCTTCAAACCAAATATTGCCTAGGATCCATACTGTTATGCTCACTCATGTCATATCTGATTAGATCCATGCTGGGAACCTTCCTAGGAAATTAGCCTATCCTAGGAGTCCTCTTATTTATTTGTAGTTTGTTAGGAATGAACCATGTAAAGCTCTTCTTGATTCAAGTTTTAGTGTGAATTTGATTTCTCATGAAATGTATATTACCTAAAACCTATCGCCTCTCAAGAAGAGCAATATCCAATTAGAATTAGCAGACTAGTCCATTACTATTCCATTGGCACTAGTGGAAGACATTGTGATCACTATCTATTGGTGGTCTTATCTTATTGATTTCCTAGTGATCAAGGTTGAGAAATATAAAGGGGACTTTCCAATAATCATGGGAAGGACATGGCTAAGCACTGTTGATGCAAGAATGGGCATCAAAGATCTTTCCTTAGCAATATCTAAAGAAAATGAATTCAGAAAGAATAAAAAGAAGTGAGTTTCATGCATCACGTACAATGATATAGGTTGCAATTGCATGCAGAAAATTTGGTCTATGAAATAAGCATCCATCTCTACATGCAAGAAATGTGCACCTAAAGTAGATATTCAAAGGTGTCTATATGTAGTAGCCACAAAACAAGAGGGCACCTAGTGGGTAATCATTGATTTTAAAAGCAGAACACTTTGCATGAAAACTATTGAGAGCTTGATACATGCATATGTCATAGGCATGGATGAACTAGAGCAAGTTCATCACTAACTCTCTAATAATGCAAATGATGATACCTATTGGGGAGAGTTGGAAATTTCTAAAAATTTCAAGAAAAAGCCCCTTGCGTTAAAAACTCTACTTGTTGGCATGGAATATGTATTCTTAAAAAATGGAAAGCCAATAATAATCAATGAAAATCTTACTCCTAAATAGAAATAAATGCTATTAAATGTGGTTGAAAAATGGCCAATAGCCTTTGCTTGGTCATATCCTAAACTCATAAAGATTGATCCTAGGATATGCCAACATTGTATCTACACTAACTCGGCCATGAAGCCAAAGAGGTAGCTATAGAGGCAATTGAAACCCAAATTGAAGTAGATCATCAAGAAGGAAATTGAACAACTTCTCAAGATGGGGTTTATCTAACTCATTGTAGATAGTGAGTGGGTTAGTCCACTTATGATTATGCCAAAGAAAGGTGGCAAGTGGTGGATTTGCATTGATTTTTTGTTGTTGAACATAGCAACATTCAAGGATCATTTTCTATTGCCATTAATTGATTAGGTGTTAGACACCATATCTAGGCATTGATATTATAGTTTTTTGGATGGTTATAATGGCTATAACCAAATCTAGACCGTGCCAAAGGACTAGGCCAAAACAACATTCACGAGTCCTTGTGGGACTTTTGCATATGGCAAGATGCCTTTTAGTCTATGCAATGCTCTTACTACATTCCAACGCCTGGTCTTAAGCATCTTTCAATAGCAGATAGGTAGTAGGGTGGAAGTCTTCATGGATGACTTCTCCACCTATGGAGCTACATTTGAGCAAGTGATAAAAAGATGTGTTGAAACAAACCTTAGGCTCAATTGGAAAAAGAGTTATTTGATGGTCTAGGAGGGCATTATATTAGGGCACAAAATATCACAAGTAAGAATTGAGATTGACCCTAGAAAAATAAGGATCATCCAAGGAATAACCTGCCAACCAGAGACCATCAAAGATGTTTAGTCATTTCTTGGACACAAGCTATTACCAATGATGCATAGAGAATTTTTGTGAGATTGCAAAACCATTGGTTGAGCTAACAAAGAAAGATGCTCCATTTGTCTAGACTAAGAAATGAGAAAAATCATTCCAATAACTAAAGGATAAACTTGTAGATACTCCAATTCTATAGGAACCTGACTAGTTTAGACCATTTCATGTTTTGAAGAATGCATCCAATTACATCTTGGGAGTGGTGCTTATGAAGTTGGATGATAAGAAACATCCATATTACATCCACTGCATAAGCCAAAGCATTGTGGATGCATAATTGAACTACACCACCATAGAAAAAGAATTGATGGCAATGGTGTTTGTTCTTAAAAATTTCAGGTATCATGTGCTTGGATACAAAGTGTTTATGCCCATAAACCATAGTGTGATCCTCTTCATGATGAACAAGCCAATGGTGAGCCCTTAAGTCATACAGTGGTTGGTTATCTTACAGGAATTCAATCTTATGATGGTAGATCGAAATGGAACTAAGAATGTGATTATTGATCATTTGTCTTAGTTGCAATGGGACAACAAGGAGGAGGAAAGCCCACTATCTGATCTATTTCCTGATGAACTTCTCTTTTCTAGGGCTATAACTAAATAATTTCCCATTGAGCCTAAATGGTACAATAGCATTCTCGCCTATCTTCTCACTCAAAAGATGCTATAAGGGTTGGACCATCAAAAGAAACAATAGTTTCTTCACCAGGTAAAATGCTTCATGGATATCAATGGACACCTCTACAAGGTGTGTGCTAATGGATTAGTTCATTGGTGTATCCTTGATGTTGATCAACTGCACATTCTCCAAGGCGCTCATGAGGGTCCTCATGGGGGCCACTATGCTAGGAGATGCATGGCCATTAAAATCCTAATGGAAGGATACTATTGGCCAACAATCTTTAGGGATGCTCACAAATTTGTCCACTCTTGTAAATGTTGCCAATGAGATGGTGGAATGATTGATCGAATGGAGGAACCTCAATAATGGATCCAACCACAGGAATCCTTGAACATTTGGGGCATTGATTTCATGGATCCCATCATGCCCATGTCAAATGAAAAGGCATACATCATAGTCATTGTTGACTAGTGTTTGAAATGGGTAGAAGCAATAGCAATCATCAACTGTACATCTTCTACTACTACTCAGTTTGTATAACAGAATGTTATAAATAGGTTTGCTATGCCACGTGTATTAATTTCTAACAATGGAACCCACTTTATAGGCACTACCTTTCGAATGCTTATGCAATGCTTGGGGGTTGAACATAAACTAACAACACCCTACCACCCTAAGCCAATGATCAAATTGAGGTTATAAATAGGGAAATCACAAAGATCCTAATGAGAACTATTAGCAAATATAGGAGGGATTGGAGCCAAAAACTCAACGATGCACTTTGGGCCTACCACTCAACATGGAAACTCTCTATAGGCTATTCTCCCTATGAGTTGGTGTATGGAAAATTACCAATATTTCCTATTCAATCTAAGCTCCATACACTTTCAACAACCTATGATCTTGACCTTACCTTAATTCTATCACAAAAAGAAAGATTAATGAATCTCAACTTGCTAGATGAAAATTGATTGGTGGCCCTGTCATCTATTGAGTTGCATAAGGCATTTAACAAAAAATGCCATGATCTTAAAATTAGAAAAGTCAAATTTCAACCAGCAGATAAGGTCCTTTATTGGAACCCCACACATGTACCTCAATGAACTAAGTTTCAAACATTGTGGGAAGGAACTTATATCATTTATGAAACTTTTTATTTTGGAGCCTTGATGATCTACAAACCTGAGAGCCTAAACAAGAAACAGTTGGTCAACATACAACAAGTTAAACCTTTCCATGAGCCTAAGCAAGCTAGTGCAATAAACACCTCATTGGATGAACAACTGTGCTCAATATTTTGGATCTCCTCCTTTTAACTTAGTCATGGAGGACATGGCCATCCATGCTAACTATATAAGTAGCTTCTTAGTTTTTCATCATTTTGTTTTACACCTTGTTATTCTTACAACTTTTTGTTTTACACATTCTTTATTTTACACCTTTTTGTTTTTACATTATTAATTTTTCAATTTTTTTTACAACATCATTAATATGTTTTATTTTTCTTAAATATTTTACAATTTCTTGTATATTTTCCTTTATGTGAATGTGATTTTCTTATTTTGTTTTAATAATAATGTGCCTTATTGCCAGTTGAGTACAGTGTGGTTTGATTGATGTGGGCATGTGCTATCTAGTCATTTGATTGTTGGTGTTTGGATTCTAGCTTTGAATTTTGTTACTGATAGCTAGGACATGGTTTCTTTTTCATGAAACAAGCAATGAGTCAACAACATCCACCCATCCACAAACTCTATGGTTTTTCTTATTCTGGAAATGTGAGGTCTCTTTTTCATTAATAAACTTTAACAAACTTGTGACTTTGGTAGTTTTCAAATTTGGAAAGGATTCAAAGGTTTGAATAAGGTGTGATTGGAAGGGAACTTGTACTCTTAATGCCTTTCTACTTACTTGGATGCATGTGTGTTTTCATGGATTTCTTATCATTTTGTGTCAACTAATAATAAGAAGTTGAATAAGTCTTTGCATGGTGTGGTTTCCATCATAAAAAAATGATGGGAATTCAAAGCACACCCCTTAGACAAAATAAATGGACTACAAGCATTGGTTATGAGACTAGAAAGACATGTTACACATGCCTAAATATCCCCCCTCTAACAAAGGCCCTTTCACACTTCCTACTTCTTTTTTTTCCTTCAATAAGGAACGATGGTTGTCTTGTGGGAGCAATCTTGTGTCTCAGAGGGATGGATTAGTCTTAGAGTGGTAATGCGACATCACTGAATGTGGTTGGTTTTGGTTTGGACTAAAGATGAATTTTATCAGGTCATTTAGCCATAAAGTTCACAAGTGACTTCATGTGACCTTAATCAGGAACTCCATTCCACACACACTCTCTCTCATCCATTTGTGCTTTGCATGTCTCACCTCACTACTAGTTTCATGTTTTTGTTCAATGTCTTGGTTTGATGTGTCAAAATTCTTAGGTAGTTTCTTTTGGGTTTCTGTATTTAACTTGTTGTAACCATTAATCATCCATGAGGCCCATGAAATCCTCAATTTGAAGTTATGTAAGAACAATAAGGACATGTGCCTACTTTGGGAAGGATCCACTTGCATACCTTTTGGTTGGGTTAGTTAAGTTATTTACACTTAGACATTCTCATAGTCAGCTCCTTTTGTATATTCCATCAATGACATCCAATTATGTGCAACTTTACAACATTTTTCAATGAAATATTTTTATTGTTGTTGTTGTGAATTCTTAAACCCTCTTCAAGAATTTCATCACGTTCAAACTTTTCAAAATTTAATGGACCACATATCCATTTCACTCTATTTTGTAGTTTCTTGGTAACACTTTTATAGGAATCAATCCACCTTAATCACAACCTAGCCAAGTGTAACCATTGACGAGACAAGGTACTTAAAAGCTATATGTTACACATTGCACACTAATCCATAATTTTGTTGTGATTGCAATGGGGAAGCATGAACTAAAAGTAGGACTATCTTCACCAAAGGATAAGCAACACGATAATGTGATGAGAATCCTTCATGATCTTTGAATCTTCACCCTCTCTTTGTAGCTACTAGCGGAGTTGGATGTTAGTTTTTTCTAGGGTATTCCATTCTATTGTCATGAACATCCAATTTTTGTAAAAAATTGTAAATCTGTACACTTGGGCACTTAGAGTATGTTTATGCAATTTGAGTCAATTTGCATATCAATCAAAAATCCAATACCTTCCCAATATTTTATAAGAAACTTGTTCCTCTTGTTATTCACTCGAAGATGAATTTTCATTCATTTGTGGGGGTATGATGAATTGTATTTTGTAGTGCTCCAATATCGGGGCTGCGATGTTAAGTATCTGATATCAAGCTCTAAGATGTGTTGTCAGATATATGATATTGTGAGGCATGTGCTGGCTTATAAATATAGTGCTTGGGCACACAATTTCAATATAGTTTTTGTCATAGCATAGCAAAACTCTTGCAGTTTGTTTTCTTCAAAGTTAAAATATTTTCCAAAGTGCCCGCAGTAGGAGTCATTAAGTGTACGAATCTTTATTCGAGCACTATTGTACTTGAGCATGGCAGTGTGTGCGTAATAAAGATGAGATTTCTAATCAAAACTTGTAGCACTTTGGTTAGCTTAAATACTTTATTTATGCATTTAATGTTTTATGCAATTTCCTTTGATGCTCTCAAGCAATTAAGTTAAAGTAAGCTAGTTTGATTAAATAGTGTTAATTAAGCACATAAGTATAACTACTTCAAGCATGCGTATGACCCTTGGTAAACCCAATAATGCTTAATGTTTGATAACCCAGCAACATTATACGTGTTTAGGATGTGTATGAAAAGTGGGACCTGATACTTATGTTAGGATAGTTAGTCATTAATTAGTAATTAGATTAGTTAAATTTATTCATAAATTAAGTTTCAACTTGCTCTTAATCATAGACAAATAAAATACAAAATAATAAAATTCATGTGCCTTGATTACACTTAACCATACAATTAAGCTCCACAAGTCTAGTTGAGAAGACAACAATTATCATGATTAGATTTCATGTCCTAAAACCAATGTACTTAGGAACATAAGGTCTATGGAATTTGACCAAATCATGTGTGAATGCTTGTGATTTGTATGGTTGGGCGTAGGGGTACCTCACCACTAATCAATGAGTAATAAAATTATGGCTTTCTAAAGCTACTTCATCAAAATATCTAATCTTATTAATGTGCTTGGGACATTAAAAATGTTATATTTAACCCTTGGTTATTTTCTTATTTCACATTGGGCATTATTCATTTATTCTTTAGGATATATAATTGATTTCCAATATCTCATGAAGGCTTGAATACTTAACCTTGGTATTTGTGGATCATTATAACCCTTACATGTACAAATGTAAGTCAATCTTGGAATTTGGATTATTTATTTTAGATCATGCTTGCATCATATATTTTAGATATAAGTAAATGCCTTGAATTCTTTCTTTTTTCATCCATTTGACATTTCTCTCTCATTGTTTTTCTTTCTAACTATGCATGATGACTACTCTTCGTAGTTTCAAATGTAGACCTAATTTTGACGTGTGCTTTCTTCTTGAAGCATAATCTTGCAAATCCATGATCTATGATTATGTCCTTCATTCAATTCCTCACCAAGTAAAGAAAACATATTAATATTTGATTATCTCATTTTGTAATTTTTAAGTTTTTGTTTTTTTTGTTTTTAGATGTAAGTGTTTCTTGATTCTCACATTTATTTCTCATCATAGATGACCAACTCCTTATAGCTTGAGTTGTTTTGCATCTATTATTTTTCATATTTCCTTTTATACTATGTATCTTCTTTCTTTAGACTAGATTTAGAATTTTATAATGAGTTCAATAGGTTATCTCTTGTTATCATGAGTATAAGATTCGTCAATATTTTTACCATCTCATGACATCCATTTAATCAACACCAACAAAAGTCACAATAAATATAGGACTCATGACAAATTTTCTTTTTTTGCAATTTTAAAATGTGTCATGGTAGTGAGGATATCTATCATGAATGATATCAATGAAAAAAATGATTAGCTAGGCATTTTACATGTGTATGACTGCATTTGTGGTGTTAGAAAGCTAGAATAATGAACCGTGGGTTTGTATTTAAAATTTTTGTTAAGTAATATGAATTTGCAATAACAACAACTAATATAGTACTAGTAGGTCAGTTATATTGGTTAGCATTGGAGGATTTCATTAGTCAACAAGATGGCATCATGCTTAGTATTAGGAAAGCTTGAGGTGCTAGTGAGAAGCTAAGACTTTAGGATGACTATAGGATTTTATGTTAGCCTTAACACATAACACAACCCAATATTTGGTGTTGCATGAGGATGGTATAAAGAAGTAAGATATTCGAAATAAGATATTTGAAGGCTAGTTAAGCTAGTATTAATATTGTAGTTATTTTAATGTTTGATGTAGTAACTTATGAAACTTACTTGGATAATTATTGGATTAATGGCTTTAGTTAATTATTTATTGTTAGTTACTAATAGTGTGTTTATAGCATATGGACCTTATTTTTCTAGCTTTATTTTGGGTGGTACTAAGATGGTTTCCTTTACAATGAAGGTGTGCTAACCCTTCTTGCATGTGTTCCATGCAAATTGCAAATTAGAGATTTGGATGAAGATTCTAGTTAGTAGTGTAAGTTGGATGAAGTGATGAAAATATAGAAGATGTGATATAGGTGAAATATTAAAGTACTCTTATATCATATGGAGCTATGTTATGGATTTGTAAAAATAACCAATTTGGATTTTGTATCTCGTATCATAAATGAACTTTGTACTTAAAAGCACTTGTATATGATATGTAACCTTCCATAGATATTGTAAAGTGCTTATTTTTTAAAGGTGTTTCAAGTACACTTATTGGATAACAAGGTTTTATAATTAGTGTATTAATATTTTCCAATAGTTAATTTTGGAATGCTAAGTATTTCATATGGTTTATACAATTTTCTAAGTATTTAATTCATTCCCATTAAGTAATCCCTTGTGTTTTCCTATAGTTAATTTTTAGGTGTGGCAGTGTATCCCTTGCAACATTTAGTCATCAAATTGGAATTTTTAGCTAATTTTTTATTACAATTAAATAACATATAAATCATCTTTATTAAGGAGGTATCTTAGTATGATGTTCTATTTAGAATATGATCTTACCAATTCATTTGAAATGTTAAAAATTATTAGATTTAATCTTTGTTGTACCAACATTAGAGTTACACTATTCGTTTTATGCAATATTTAGTTTGTCAAAAAAATATCACATGAGATATGAATTTTTGTAAAAATCACACATTATAAATCCCCCCCTTCCCATGTACCTAGGTAACATGTCATGCTACATGTGACCCATCCTTCCTATAAGTAGACCCTTATCTTTTTGTTATATTTTATTTTTTCTTGTAAGATCCTTCAAGTATGGGAATTTGGGACAAGGAAAGAGAAGGTTGCTAGTGTTTTAGAGGGATTAATAAGCTAAACAAGAAGATTTTGAAAGGCTGTAAAGATTTTGGAAGAAGGATTCTTTAATTTTTCCTCCTTAAGGTTGCCTTACTTTGTTGTGGATTTTATAGTCTTCATCTTTGCTACCTACTTTCTTCTATTATTTTATAATTTTTATTTGGATCTATTTTTGTCAATAACTAAAGTATAAATGTTATGAAATTTTATTTTTTTCGATCTTGTTCAAAACATCACAAGAATCATTTTTTTATTTTGATGTATGTTCTACATTTAATGAAAAAATCATATTATTTTGTTAAATATTATTATTGCAATTTTATTTTTAGAAAATAGTTAAGTAAATTAATGCTACTAACCTTGTTTCTAGAAGTCTAATTAAGGTGAATTGAGTATAATTGGGATCATCTTCTCATGTAATTTTCAATCATGCAATTTACTTTATTTTATGACATTTACATTTTTGTAGTTATGTTTGTTTTCCATTTTCATATACTTATTTTATTTAATTATTAATGATAGTAATATGGAAATTATCTATGTTATGTTGTACTATTTTCTTCATGCTTTTGATTGACAAATTTTATTAATTAAAAGTTTATCTTATAATACAGTTATAACAAGAACAAACCCATATCCTTGAGAGTTTCATGACATTTCTATTAGTTATTTATAATATTTTGTAGATAATTAATAGAATAAAAATGAAAAATATGATTAGAAACAATTGTACATAGAAAAGAATTTTATTAATACATTTCAAGTTTGATCTTAAATTTATTTTTCAAAGCATAAATTTTACCATATTAAATATTTTTAAACAAGTCTAGTGAAGCAAATATTTTCAACTTAAAATTTAGAAATTACAATGGAGTTCTACATTTATTTTTTAAGTATACATTTTCAACAAAATATGCAATCTCCATTTTTCTCTCCATGTTTTATGGACATTTTTTAATAACTCAAAATCCTCCATTTTTTCAAACTTTAGAATCTTTCTTTTTTTAAAAAAAATGTTTTTTCATTTAGCTAAAAAATTTTCGACATCTTTAGTGCAACGTAACATTATTAGCATAATGAACATCTTCTTTTTGTCTTCTTTTGCAAATTGAATAGAAAGGTTTTTAAAGTCATAAACGTTAGTTTTAAGTTGATTTCTAGATCTAAACTGAGAGAGGTTGAGTTTTGGATATGAGTTAAGAAAGACAATAATTTAATGTTGACTTCTAAACCTATGCTAAGAGAGGCACCAATGGTTTTGTGTTATTTGAGATTTTTGAAAGCATTCAAAATATGGTCTTTTGTAAGTCTTAAAACTTTCCTTCATTTTATTTTTGGCCATGAGTAATACATGTTTGAGTAGGATTAAATGTATTACTTGCAACATTCTTTGGGTAGCATATAAGAAATATCTAGATGAAAATTTGAAGATGTTCCTCAAAATATGAAAGTAAGAAACAAAATGATGATGAAAAGAAAAGAATAAAAAAAATAGAGAAAAGCTACAAGATTTACATGGTAAAATCCTTTATATCTACTTACACTTATCATTTATTCCAAAGAAAGAATGGTGAATGGTATTACAATTGGACAAGGTATGAGTATATATCATTTATACTCTTTGGTTTTTAGGCCTGTAAAATAATGGTGAATGGTATTATAGAGAAAGAACAATTTACATGAGCGTTATTTATGCGAGAGATTTATTGCTTTAAAATGGCATGAACAAACAAAGATAGAATAAACTTGACTGAGAGGGTAAAACTAAATTGGGAAAGGGGTAGAGAAATAGAGGATAGATGAATGATTCTATTTTTAGATATCTTGTTACCTTGTCAAGTAGTCAGGATTGGTTAAAATCATCTCGGCCAATTGATAGAAATATATATATATATACATATATATCTAAGCTAGTATAAAGTAAAACATCTACAAGTAAGCATGCAATCTATTAATCTCTAAAAAAGAATAACAACATTACAAACAAGGCTTCAACCTTTAGAGAAGAATGCTTGGGCAACAAAAAATCCCACAAAAAATAAGGGATCCAAGGTCCTTTACATAAAAATGAACTAATTCTAAAGTTATGGGAAAAAATTTCCAATTATCTTAAAACTAACAGTTTTTTTTAACAATGGCTATTATGAGCCATAATAATTAGGGAATACAAACAATACTTACATACATGATTAAAAAGAAAATAAGTCATCATTGTTGTCTATTATAAAATATTTGTTTTTAGATTTATCTTCATAGTAATAATTCTCCCACTTGAGAAAAATTTAATTCAAGAAATGTTCTTTCCAAAGTTAAATTTATCATGAGACTATTTTAATATCTTCATAGAAATCTAAACGTTTTCATCTAACTACTACCTTTGCTAAGAAATCTACAAATTTTGACTAAGTAAATATCTTCAACACATTAAGCTTTCCAACTTCAACCAACTCTTCAATAAAGTGATATCGCACAATAACATGTGGTGTAGGGACATCTCTTCTGATTTCCTTGTTCTTTACCTATGTGTGTGTTTTTGCAAGTTTCAAACTTCATGGAGACATCTTAGAGGCCATAGAGTGATCTTGTTTGAGTTCTAAGCTTTTAGGAGGGATGTCTTAGAAGACAAGAGATGTTTAGGCTAAGTTAAGAGCTTCCAAGAGACATCTAGAAAATTTGGCATACATCTCAAGCAAGACATCTGATAAATGCATGAGACATATTAGATGTTAGTGAAATGTCTTATTAAATGTGAAGATGTCTCAACTAAGACATCTCCAAAACAACTAGAAATCATAGCTAGAAGTGAGATGTCTCCCTTGAATTATCCAGTTTCCTAGTAATACATCCCAAAAAGGCCAAAGATGACCCAAATGTGTAGGGAAACTTCCAAAATTTTTGTTTCAAGTTTGGAAATAGCAAAGGAAAGGTGTAAAAAGATGGAAAATAATGAAGGATCTTCAATTTTTATTAGAGGAAGATTCTCTAGGATTTTTGTCTTACTTGGTTAATAAATATGGATTATGTTTCATGCTTGTATCATGGAGAGATGAGATGTCATCTATGTTCATGTGTTCAACTCGAGCAAGAGTGTGAGAGAGCATATTGCGTGAGTGCATAGGTTTTGCAGCTTCAAGATCAATTATGTTATATGTTATCTAGTGTGTTCAATTCTTGCTTGTGAATTGAGATCTTAGTCCCATGTTATGGGAGAGATTCTCTATCTATTGTGTCTTGCAATGAAAATAACCATTGTGTGATTGTAGAGCCTCATGCTCTACAACATCATTTGAGTGTGTGAGATTGTTTTAATGTTTTGTGGGTTGATGAACCTTGCTATAATATTTTCTTTAAATAATTAAAGATAACTAGTTTTCTTATTTTCTAGCAATTTATTTTTCTTTTCATAATATCTAGATTTAATGTGTTGAAGATGATTTAATATTGAAGTGAATTTACTTTAGCTTAATATTGATATTGGAGCTTAGTGTTAATTGTTGCTTCAACTTGTGTGGAAGAATTTTGTCAATTTTTTATGGCATCTAAGAAGAAACAAGTTCAAGATTTGAACAAAAACATGAAGAGCATGAAGTCTACATTCCAACTAATGGTTGCTTGATTGAATGAGATCAATGTAAAAGTAGCTAGAAATGTTTGTTCTATCTATATCTAGATATGTGAAGATGACTAGCATTCACATTTAGATGAATAAGTTTCATAACTTAACGAAGACAAAGCAAATGATGAGAAAGGACAATCCAACTATGGGAGTGTAGAAATCCATCAATCAAGGATTCCAATGGGAGGGAATCCTATTTCTCATATGAAAATTCAGATGACTCCAAGAGTGATAACTACTACTTCTCCTAGCAATCTAGATAAGGGAAAAGAGGCAAGGCTTGCTAGAGCATTCAAAAATATTGCAAGACTTCCATACATGGAATTGAAGACTTTCAATGGTATATATGATACCAATGCTTTTTCAAGTTGGTTGAAGCTACTTGATAAGTACATTGAGTTAGAAGAGGTATCAAAATACTTAAGGATACCTATTGAAGAATCTAGATTAGAAGGTATGGCTTCTACTTGATGGGAAAAGGAATTTGAAGGTTATGAAAGATAGAATGGCAAATCCATCAAAGATTGGAATTTGATGAAATATAAGTTGAGAAAAAAATTTGAATAGTGGCATTAAAGATAAGAGTCTACCATCAGGTTGAAATTCCTAAGGCATGGTGAGAAGGATGTGAAAGAATTCTACCTCAAATTTTATGATATATTCCATTAAACTAAAGTGAATGAGGAAGAGTATGAACATGATCCAATCTTTTTAGGAAGTCTTAAAATGACATATCAATGGGAGCTATCTTTTTATAAGCCACAAACTCTTAATGAGGCTTATGATTTATCATTTAAGGATGAAAAGAAATTAAGTGGATTTGGAAATAGAAGAAAAAATACTTCCAAGGGAAAGAAGAAGGGATCCAAATTAGAGAAAAAGATCCAAGTTCAAATTTGAAGATAATGGTAGCCATGATAGGAAGACAAAGAAAAATAATGAGAAAGATAAGGCAAAGAAGGACCAAGGTAAGAGAGACAAAGGTCAAGGTAGGAGCTCATCCAAGATTCAATGCTTCAAGTATGGAGAATGGGGATACAAGTAATGGGAATATCCACTATACAAGGCAACTAAGGGTAAAGATGTTAAAACCATGAAGGTGGAGGAGACATCAAGTTAAGCTTTTCAAAGAGGTAATGCTAATGTTTCAAAGATTAAGAAAGTTTCCAAATTAAATTCTTGTACATTCATGAGGAATTTGAATAAAGTAGAACATCCTACTAGGAAATTGTTATTATGGATTGGGGTTAGATGTTTGCTTAGTAGAGAATGGTTTCATATTTTGATTGATGGAGGAGCCTAAGAAAATTTTATTTCTTTTAGATTAGTTGCTAGATTGGGTTTTATAACTAATCCTCATCTTAGACCCTGTAAAGTGCATTGGTTGTCTAGATATTTCTCTCAATAAGTGAGGGAACAATGTACTTTGAAATTTAAAATTCAAGGCTTTCATGATGTTGTAAAGTGTGATGTGCTTCCAATAGATTATGTTGATGTAATTCTTAGTAGACCTTGGAATCTTGACAATGGTGCTCAATTTGATGAAGTAACGAATGTACAGAGTATAGGTAGATATGATAAAACCCATGAGTTGATTACCATAACACCTAAAAAATTGAGGTAGCAAAGCTCACTTAATGTTTTCTTAATCCTTCTATGAAAGAGGGAATACATTAAGGAACATGAAAAAATAGGTTTTGGATTGGTTTTTGTGACAATAACTACTTCTAACTATGATGATGTGTGGGTTGAACTTTCTACAGGTGTGCTAGGCTTGAAGGAAAAATTTCCTAAGGTGTTTAGGAGGGAATTGGATGGGTTGCCACCAATGAGAAATGTACAGTGTTAGACTAATTTTATCCCTAGTGCTACCATTCCAAATCAGATATCTTACCAGATGGTGTTGAATTAGAGGGAAAAATTACAAAGTCAAGTAGAGGAGTTACTTACAAACAGCCTCATGAGGAAATCCATTTCAACTTATGCAACTCATGCAGTGCTAATGCTAAAGAATGATAGCAGTAAATGGAGGATATGCATTGATTCCAAGGTAGTGAATAGGATAGCTATAAGGTATAGGTTTCCTATTCCAAGGAAGGATGATGTCCTTGATGTCCTTAACAATGTGGAGATTTTTAGCAAACTTGACTTGAAGAGTGGTTATCATCAAATTAGAATTAGGCTTGATGATGAATTGAAGATAGCTTTCAAGATACTAGATGACTTATTTGAGTGGTTGGTGATGTCATTGGGGCTTATGAATGCACTTGCTACATTTATGAGGTTGATGGATAATGTATTGAAGGACTTGATTGGTAAGTATTATATTAAATTTTTATGATATTTTGAAGTATATCTCTAATGAGGAAGAGTACTTGGATCACTTGTAGATGGTATGTCTTATATTAGAGAAGGTACAGTTGGTGATCAATGTGTAGAAAAGTCATTTCTTCAAGAGGACAATTATATATTTGCGACGTGTGGTTTCTAAAAATCAAATTCATATGTAAGCTACTATGGTGAAGGCTATTAGAAATTGACCAACTCCTAAGAATGTTGGGGAATTAAGATCATTCCTTAGTTTAGATTTTTTTATAAACAGTTATCAAAACTTTTAGTGATATTTCTTGATCTATGTTTTCTTTGTTGAAGAAAAATAAAGATTTCAGGTGGGATAATGAAATCCAAAAGAGCTTTAACTTATTAAAAGTAAAATTATTAGTGAATTGATGCTTTCAATTTTAGATTTGCATAAGATTTTTTAGGTGGAGGTGGATGTAAGTGAACTTGTCATTGGTGGGGTACCGTCATAAGAAGGTAGACCTATTGCTTTATGAAAAAGTTAAGAAAAAAATAAAGTGAGTATGAGAAGGAGTTGTATGCTATTCTTCAAGCAATCAAGCATTGGAGGCATTACCTATTGCCTAAGGAGTTCACCTTGATGACAAACCATAAAGCACTACATTTTCTAACCTCTCAAAAGAAGTTGAGTGTAAAGCACATGAAGTGGGTTGCATAGTTATAGGAATTTAATTTTTTGTTAAAGTGAAAAAGTGGAAAAGCCAATATGGTGGCTAAGTCTTTATGCAGGATGCATGTGATAAATTTCAGCATACCTCATGTGGAATGTATGGATGATTTTGCTTACTGATATAAGCATGATGTTTATTTTTGAACAAGTTTAGAGGAGCCTCATAGAGTCATTATTGAGTAGGATAGACCAGGGGATGAACTATCATATTCAAGATGAACTGTTATTTAAAAATGGAAAGGTATGTATCCCTAGTTGTGATTTTATAAAAAAAAAATTGTTTGAAAGCATTGTAGTGGCATGACAAGTCACATGAGTAGGGATAAAATATTGGAACTTATAAGTAGGCACTATTTTTGGTCTGGTATGGCAATTGAAATTTCAAAATTTATGAAGCAGTGTTTGACTTAGAAGTTTAAAGGATGTAAAAGAATAATTCCCAAGTGTCCATGAGAAAGTGTATATGGATTTTATGAGCTATATTCCAAAAATTGAAAGTGGAAGGTTCAAGTACTTAGGAAGTGAACAGGCATGAGTACTTGATCCATTAGGAGGATCAGACCATTGATTATGTTGTATGGGTCCATGAGACCAAACATCATAAGTAGGATATCACTCAAACCTCTACTCCCTTGTTCACATGAGTTCATTTTTGGAAGGGTGGAAGAGCTAGTGTAGGGAAACCTCTTCCAATTTCCATGTTCTTTCCCTACGTGTTTGTTTTTTCAAGTTTTGGATTTTGTGAGGACATCTTGAAGGTCATGGAGTCATCTTGCCTAAGCTTTGAGCTCTTGTGAGAGATATCTTAGAAGACGTGAGATGTCTAGATCAAGTTGAGAGCTTGCAAGAGATGTTTAGGAAATTTGACAAATGTCTTAGTTAAGGTGTCTTAGAAATGCATGAGATATCTCATATGTCAATGAGATGTCTTACAAAATATGGAGATATCTTAGCTAAGATGTCTCTAGAAGAGCTGAGATGTCTTAGCTATAGTATAAGACGTCTCATCTAGGGGAGAGATATCTTTCCCAAATTATCTAGTTTCAAAGTAAGATGTCGTAGCAAGACTAGAGATGACCTTAACTAATAAAAAAATTTCCAAAATTATCATTCCATGTTTGGAAATAGCCAAGGTAAGGTGGAAAAAGATGGGAAAGAATGCAGGATCTTCAAGTTATTCTTGAGGAAGATTTCCTAGGGCTTTTGTCTTGCTTGATTAATAAATGTGGATTGTATTTCATGCTTGTACCACGAATAGATGATATGTCATGTAAGTTCATATGCTGAACTTAAACAAGAGTGTGTGAGAGCACATTGAGTGAGTGCATAGGTATTGCAACTCCAACATTAATTACATTATGTGTTGGCTAGTGTGTTCTAGTCTTGCTTGTGAATTGAGATCTCAATCCTAGGTTATGTGAGAGATTCTCCATAGGTTATGTCTTGCACTAATAATAACCATTATGTAGTTGTAGAGCCTCATGCTCTATAGCATTGTTTGAGTATGTGAGGTTTTTTTAGTGTTTTGTGGGTTGAGAACCCTATTGTAATCTTCTCTTTGAATAATTGAAGATAAAATGTTTTCTTATTTTCTAGAAATTTATTTATCTTTTCATAATATCTAAATTTAGTGTGTTGAAGGTGATTTAATATTGGAGTGAACCTGTTCCAATATAATTGCTTAGAACATGGTACATTGCATTCCTGCATAAGAACAAGGTACTATAGCTATCACAACATAATGTATACATTTATTAATTGTGTTTAAGCTAATATAACATGTTCTTCAATTATAATATCTCTTTTTCTCCTTTATTAAGAGCAACATACTAAACCTCAATAGTAGGCAAAATAATATGAGATTGAAGATGGGACATCCAACTTACAACTCCACCACCAAGAATGAACATATAACTTGTCGTAGATCAGTGTGTATCTTAGCGACTAGCATAATCTACATCAACATATCAAGCAAGAAAAAGTTGAAAACCATCAAATAATAATAAATAGTGCATTGTACCTTTCAAGTAACATGGTATCCATTTGAAAACTACTCAATATTTATTTCCAAGACTACTCATGAATTGTGACACCACTCCCACTATATAGGCAATGTCAAGTCTAGTACAGACTAATGCATACATCAAACTTCCCACAATAGAAGTATAAGGAATGTATGACATAACATGAACTTCTCTCTCAGTCTGAGCTTCATCCCTTTTGACAATGGAAGTGTGATCCTAATATTTTTTTGAGAACCTAGAATCCTTGGTTGTAAAAGCTTTTAACATGTGCTACTTTAGTTTTTTTATTTCAACTTCATCATTTCCCACTAGTAACATGTCATTAACATATAACATTAACACCACAAGCTTGCCTTGAATTATTTTATGAAGGTACACATAGAAATATGAAATCATCAAATTTCTAATACCATTATCAAGGTGCTTTCTTCAAACCATAGAGTCTTCTCTCAGTCTATATATAACATCTTTCTTGATATCCAATCTCTCTAGTATCCACATGTAGATCTCCTCCTCTAAATCTCCATGTAAAAATTCAATTTTTATATCCAACTACTCCAACTCTAAATTCATACAAGCTACCATAACTAACAGGATATGAATGTAGAAATGCTTTATAATAGATAAAAAGTTTCAATGAAA
Organism: Gnetum montanum; assembly: GCA_015680685.1. Classification (NCBI taxonomy): domain Eukaryota; kingdom Viridiplantae; phylum Streptophyta; class Gnetopsida; order Gnetales; family Gnetaceae; genus Gnetum; species Gnetum montanum. The sequence goes on from MNCI01007354.1 coordinate 132,592, forward strand.
TCAATACCTAGCAGTTGACTAAATCCTTTAACCACCAACCTAGCTTTGTATCACTTTTGGCCATTAGGATTAGTCTTTCATATATACATCCACTTGAAAGTTAAAGGTTTCTTACCTTCTAGCATAGGCATCAAGTCCCATGTGTAATTTTGATAAAGTTACTTTAATTCATCCTCCATGATAACTTTTTACTTCTTATAGTTTTTAGAAACCACACCTTCCTAATAAGATGTTGGCTCCCCACCATTTATGTACATGATTTGATCATCATATCATATCAATAATCTTCTTATCCTTGTAGATTGTCTCAAATAAACTTCTTATGTGGGTTCTTCATCCTCTTGGAATTGTTTATCTTCATCACTACTAGATCCACTACTAAGAACAAAAGACTCTTCATTGGATTCATTTTCAGATCCTTTAAGATTACCATGCTACATTGATGGCTACTCATCATTAATTAGAATAGGCATGAAATCTTCCTTTTAGGTGTTTCTTAAAAATGATTATTCAAATTTTTGTACATCATATCCTCCCTAAATGTGATATCTTGGCTTCTCAAGGAATTTTTGCTAGTAGAAGCCCATAGAAGGTAACCTCTATTATCATCACCATAATAAACAAATACACATAATCATGCTTTGTAATCCAATTTTCCTCGTTCTATCTTTGAAACATGAGTATAAGTAGCACATCTAAAGGTTCCTAAATGATCATAGGAGATACTGCTCCCACTTCAAAACATCTCTAGAATATTTTCATTAAGAGGTATACTAGGATACCTATTAATTAGATGGACGGTTACTATAGTAACTTTAATCCAAAATTTTTTGGGTAAACTAGTAGTCTTTAACATACTTCGAACTCTTTCCAAGATTGTTTGATTATATCTTTCTATCACACCATTCTATTGAGGAGTACCAAGAACAATCCTTTCATTCTTGATGCTAGCATCAATTTAATATTGTGTAAACTCCCTTAAAAATATTCATCTTCATTATCTATTAACATTTGCTTAATCTTTTTACTAGATTCAATTTCAACACAAGCCTTAAAAACCTTAAATTTATCAAAGGCTTATGATCTTTCTCATATTGAATACAACTATAATTTATGAGAAAAATCATCAATGAAGGTAATAAAATACAAAGCCCCATAAATTGATTCAAAAGTAACTATTCCAACAACATCAAAATATAGTAGATCAAGGACATCCTTTTGCCTATGACAATCATTTTGTTTTGAATTAATCTTATGAATTTTGCCATATTATAGTCTTAAAAAAATTTAATGAAATATTTGAAAGCTTTGATAAAAGATGTCTTCTTTGTAGTTCCTTTAAGCCACATTTCTTTAGATGTCCAAGGCATTTATTCCAAAGCTCAATCACATCATTTTGCTTATCCTTAATCACTACAACTTTAGCTTTCAATCCAGGTAAAGCATTAGACATGATATATAAGGATCCTTATTTTAGCCCCTTAAAGAGTATCAAAATGTCCTTTGATATCTTCCATGTTCCTTCACTAAAGGTAAATTTGTATCCAACATCATCTCATTGCCTTACATATATGAGAATTTTGTGTAAATTAGTTATAAACATTATATCTCATATAGTTATTTTTTTTTGACTATTTCATTTTTCAATGATCACATCATCAATCCCTTGAATCACACATGTCATTTTATTTTTGTAGCTTTACATGACTAATAAGCCTATTGATCAAGGTATGGAAATAAAACTCATAGTGACAAGCAAGGAATCAAACATTGATGTCCATAATCCAAATGCTAGATTCTTCAAGGTCTTCTTGTTTCAACATAATACTGTCAATGTTGAACAACACCACTCTAGCTTTTCCATGAATCTGACTTCCACCATTATCAACTATTGAACCATTAACATCCTTCTCTTTTGACTTTAGAAGAGGACTATCCTTTATCAAGTGACCTTTCTTCTTGCATACCCTACCTAACAAGAAAAATCTTTGTTTCAAAATTTTTTCTTTCTTTGACTTTGATTTTGTTGTTTTTTTTTTCTTTTTTAAAATCTACCTCTTCTTTCAATACTTAGGGCTTCTGTGGTATTGGAAACGTTTTGCATGGATGCCTTCCTCTTTTCTACTTCTAACAAACTAGTAACCACATCATCAAACTTCAGTACATTAGATCCTAAGGTAGTAGTGATAGTAAACACCATAATCTTCCAACTATTAAGCAATGAGGAAAGTAGTAGCAATTATCAGACTTCTTCATCTAATGTTGCTTTCAACAATTTCAACTTGGAAAAATAACTATCAAATTCAAAAGCATGTTGGGCAAGAGAAAAAATTTCCTTCATCTTCAACTAGAATAATTGTCTCATTGTAAAAACTTTATTTACTCCATAGGGTTTCTCATGTAAAAATAAAAGCTTTTTCCATAACTCTTCAGTAGTTTCTAGATCTGTGACATTATAGAGAACATTGTTAGAAAAACCAAGCCTAATAAGAGACAAATCCTTCATGTCAAACTTTGTCTAGTCCCCATCACTCATGCTTGAAGGCTTTTTTGCAATTTTGTCTATAATTGAAGCCTTGCATTCCTTTTAGTACGAGATATCTACTATTACAACTTTCCAAATTTGCCAATTAGCATTTGTCAACTTTTGGATCTCTTTCCCCATCACTTTGATACTAGTTATTACATAAAATATTGAAGTAAGAAATAGAACAATGATGAAAAGAAAAGAATAAAAACTGTAGAGAAACAACCATAGGATTTACATGGTAAAAATCTTCAATGTGAAGGGAAACATCTATAAGAAATTTGACATTTTATTAATTTCCATAAAAGACTAAAAGTGCTATAGACAAGGCTTTAGTCTTTAGAGAAGAACTCTCTTTTTAAAACCCACAAAAAACTAAGGACTCAAGGCCCTTTATATAAGAATGAAATAGTCCTAAAAATATACAAAAAGAAAAGAAAAGAAAAGGAAAGAAAAAACATCCATACTTGCTGTCTATTATAAAATATTCTTTTCTAAATTTTTCTTCACATTAATATAAGACATGAGTCATGATTGAGACCTAGCCCATCATTGTTTTAGATAAGTCATCCAAAGAAATGCCAAAAACGATATTGGAAAAACGAGTGAAGATGATTTTATAGAAATGCATATAGATAAGGACTTAGCTTTTCATAGAAGCAAATGATGAAAGAGAACTTATGTAGCTAATCCTATTTTCTTTTGAATAAGGTTAGGATGATGGTGATGAATACTAGTAGTTCTAGGCCATTATATAGAAGTTTTCAAATTGCATGTATACTATATGCATCTCTTATACTCAATATTTATTGTTGTTGATATATTTTATATAAACTAATTTGTTTAATAGATCCTTTGGATTTATACAAATGTAATTAAAAATTTTGGGAATGTATAAAAATGAAGGTCATTGTTGAAAAAACAAAATTGTTAATTTGTAGAACTACTAAGAGTGATTACACTTTTCAAGTAAATAATAAAAGACTTAAGATTTTGGATACTTACAAATATTTGGGAGTAGATTACTCTCAATACTATAAGTGGAATCATTGTTCATAATAACGAGTTGTAAATAGATGGAAGGCTTTCTATACAATGAAGAACATATGTAATGTCCATAATATTTTGACTTGGATAATTTGAAAATATCTTTTTCAAACAATTATTCAAACTATAGTGCTTTATGAATATATGGTATGAGGCCTGTGTCTTGATCAAGAATTAAAAATAATTAAGAAACTTCAAAAATAGTTCTTGTTTGAAAACTTCAAGGTAAAAACTCAAGTCTCAGAAACAATAATTTGTTAGAAGGTAATTTGTTACCATGAAAAGTTGAAGCAGTGTATGAGTTTTTAACATTCTACTTAAGAAATGAAAATAGCAAAAAGGACTCAGAAGAGATCATTTGAGTTTTTAACATTCTACTTAAGGCTTTCTTACCTCACTGTTAAGAACAGACATTAAGTTGCTTAATGCTCTTCAATCAACGGTTCTGTCTTCAATAAATTCACATTACTTACACAAACAATGCAATTTCCGGCAAAGGCATTGCATAAGGTGGGTCCATAGGTGCAGTGGGTAGTCTAAGAGTTTTTAGAGGTCACACCAACACTAACTTGCTCCTGCCAGGTTGCCATACATGAGAACAGTGTCACTTGCACAGGTAATGCACATTTTAAGACTAAGCTTTTTTAACGGTGCTGGTCATTTTCTTGGTCCATGGAATGGAAGCACTTTCAGTGTGATGCGAGGGCAGTAGCCGTTTTTTCATACCTGCACATGAAAACCCACCAATGAAGAACAGCAGAGGCAGCCAGCCCCTGCCTGTGCTGCTGCTTCCGGACCAGCAAATATACGCTACCCCAAACCAATACAACACAATACAGTACGCTACACCAGAAATTAGTCTAATTACCGGTTACGTCCACCTTACACAGAGCTCGTGGTAGTTGATGACGTCTAGACGGATTCATGGACGGTGTGGAGGTTGTACATGGTAATTGATAGATTGCCGATGATATTGCATGAAAAATTAATTTAGTCCAAGTTGAGCCCAGAATTGAGATGTGCTACAAGTTTTGTGGGCTGCTGTAGTAAAGACAGTATTAGCAGAAGAACGGAAGATGACGAAGAAGAAAAACAGGAGCGAAGTCGGTCCTGTCAAATCCGCAAGAAAGCGTAGTCGTAAGAAAGATGAGAAACGACAAGAGAGCGGATGTGAATGACAGCGTTGCGTTGGCGAAAGTATTGTTTGTTTGTTTTTTTATAGTTTATACTATGAAGGTAAGGCCGAGGTGGCTGGCTTGCTCGCTGTCAGGTTTCTTTCCTTCTTTCTTTCTTTCTTTGTTTGTGTGACGCATGCACGTGTTGGGTCTTCTGGCTAGTTGTTGCTTAGAATTAGATACCATGTATTTGAGGCAGGCATGGTAGAGCAGGCCCCGCAACCTACCATGCTTCCAAAGTCAATGTTTTCACATATAAAATGTTGATACACCCCTTTCTCTCTCCCTGAATCCTGGGCTGGGACGGTAGCGGTTGATCTTTCACTGTTTCTACCCCCATGCAGTGGAACTGCACCTGCGCTGCAAGAAATACAGACCCTTTTCTTCTTCAATTCTGAGCATGAGCATCCGTCCCCTAGACTTTTCTGTGGTTTTTGGTATTCACAGAGCAGCAAATAGGGCGATAAGCTCGCACAGGCCCCACCCGGGCTGTGTCGACGCTGACCGCGCAGTAGAAGAAGGAGGAGGAGGAAAGAGGGTTTATTAGCTTTCGTACTGGGCATGGATGGTAACTTTTTTCCTGAGCGGTAGATAGGATCCCGCTGGGATTAAATGCCTTGCTATGCACGGATACGGATTCATGGCTTCTCCAGGCTGCCTCAGGTGGCTTACTATTTATGCATCTGCATTAGCAGCCGTCCTGGATCTCTACATCATGTCCATATATGCTTCGGCCTACTTCGATTCACACACATGATGCCTTTTTGCTGCAGCCTTCTTTTGGGTTTTCCATTTTCTTCAGCCAGGGATTGCAGACATAGGAGTAGCAACAGTAGTTGTACCACTCCTGCAACTCCTCTTTAATTTGATGTGAGAGTTATTGAGATTCGTACGGTTTTTTACGGTGTGATTGAATCCGCGTATCCATCGTTTAGCCATTTCGGGTAGCAACCACTCTGCTTCTTTGAATGGTACTGCTATCGTTTTTGTTGATCGTTTGGTGGTAGTCAAGGGTGGTGCTGCAGGGCCCAATCCAGGCAGTTTTTTAATTGTGGGTATGTGCTCTGGACTGGTTTCCTTTTGGGGGTAGCAGGAGTGTAGCAGAATTGGTACCGACTGAATGCCTATTGCTCAACTGAAAAAAGTAGGAGTTCTATCTCTGTATGGACGGGCTGTGAATGAATGATTATGGACTGTGAAGGCGGCGGCACTACTGGTTCTCATCAGCAACAGCAACAGCAGGGTATGGAGGAAATGAGAAAAGAGAAACAGCAAGTTGAAGTAGTAGCAGTGGAAGAAGAGCATAAGTGCAATGAAAGCTTGCCTCCAGGATTCAGGTTCCACCCCACTGATGAGGAGCTTGTTTCTTATTATCTCACCAATAAGATTTTGGACAGCACCTTCTCTGGCCGCGCAATTGCAGAGGCCGACTTGAACAAATGCGAGCCATGGGATCTGCCAGGTATCTTCAAACTCTAAACCCACAATTTAAACACAAGTTTAATTTTACCCTACTGATTTGGATTTCGTCAAATAATTCTGTCCTGCAACATATGTACGCGTTCTGTAGACCACAACAACTCTTGAATGTTCTATCCTGAATTACAATGGAATTAATCACGCACACACACATACTGGAATTCTGTGTTATGAATGACAGTGGAATTAGTCAGTTCTCTAAACTTCTAATGCACAAGATGTGAACTAGAAAATTTCGTTGTGTTGAAATAGTGGTACTTTGAATTTTGTTTCAATCGGGTTTCGTGGGTAGATGGTAGGGTTGGAAATTGGAATAGAGTGTCGATGGTAAGGTGTGGCAGCTCCCTCTCGGATGCGAAGCTACTGTATATGACATAACGAGTTTTCAACATTTGAAGGTTGATTCATATGGCTTAACAAATTAGAATTGAACAAAGAAACAGTCCTGTCCGCAGCCTGAAGAAAATTAGGGTTGTTTCTGCAGAATTTGACTTAAGGTGTTGCTGAATTGACCACAGTGAGATGTTTTCTGTATGATTTGTCAGTTACTACAGTCATTTCTCGCACGAGGCCGCAGAAAATCACCTTACCCACTAGTGGATCCACTGTACCTTCCCAGTTCCCATCTCTTGACTTTAATTTGGCGGTGATAAAATTAAATTAGCGACAGTGTTAGTAGCCCACTTGTTCACGAGGCCCTCCCTGTCTGAGTTTCTTTAATCCTGAGAACTGAAGCTGTTGAGATACAGCTGCTGTCCCAGATTTAGCGCAATCTGCGGCTTAGTTTCTGTCTCTGCGTAGCAGGCAAACTAGTTTCTTTCAATGTGAATGTGTTTTTTAGCGGAACGAGAAAATGGTGCATATTTGTCTTTGTTATAATTCCCATAAAACTAACATCCCAGGCTTTCTGGAAATGTGCTTAGTCATCTTGAGACTTGAATCAAGAAAGTCTGCATCCTCTGCGTTTTTGAAACATGTGTTTGCTCGAATCACTAAACTTGAATGTTTTGATGTACTCTTTTGGTTTGCAGACAAGGCCAAAATGGGAGAGAAAGAATGGTATTTCTTCAGCCAGAGGGACAGAAAGTACCCAACAGGTCTGAGAACCAACAGAGCCACAGAAGCCGGCTACTGGAAAACAACCGGTAAAGACAGGGAGGTGTACAATTCTCAAACATCTGCTCTTGTGGGCATGAAGAAAACACTAGTATTTTACAAGGGTAGAGCTCCCAAAGGCGAGAAGACCAACTGGGTCATGCATGAGTACCGCATAGAGGGCAAATACTCCTACAACCGCCTCCCCAAGAACTGCAAGGTATAACTTCTATTCACTTCTCCAACAAATCAACTACTTCTGGAATCCACATGCAAAACGTTTTTCATTATATGCATTTAATTTGAATGCAACATGATATAAATATCTTTGAAATTTACACTGCTGTTATTAACTATCCACTGGCAATACAAGGTAAAAATTTTGTTGTGGGTTGCTGGCAGGACGAGTGGGTGGTGTGCAGAATTTTTCAGAAAAATGCAGGAGGCAAAAAGAGCTCAGTAAGCACAGGATTTCTGGACAGAAACAGCTTCCTAGAGCTGCCAGGCTCTCCATCGCTGCCATCTCTGCTAGAATCTCCATACAACACTGAAACACCTTGCAATGATCAGGAAGCAGCAGGGTCAGTGGAGTGTGAGTCAAGCAGCACAAAGCCTCATCCAATAAGGCAAACAAACCAGCAGCAGCTCAGTCACTACTTGCAGACCACATTCCCAGTATCAGAGTCCTCAAACCAGCTGCTTCCAGACATGGACAGGCTCTTGAAGAACTCATCTTACATGTCCAACCTCAGCTTCATGTCAGATAATAGTCCTTCTTCGATCTTCAACATGCATGGCCTGCTCTCTCTGGCTAATCTCAACATGCATCAGAAACTCCAACCCTTTGCATCCCAATTCATGTTCAATCATAATCCTCTCCTCTCCTGCAGCTTTCCCCCCACCATGAACATCAACAATTTCCCACAAGACGCCATGACTGCCAATCTCAACAACAACAACCAACCAACAGTTTCCCCGATGCTCAGAAGTTTTTCAAGCCAGTCAAATCTCATGATTGATCCTTCTTCCTCCATAACTTCTGCGTCTGTTCCTCCTCAAAATTTGGATTTTCCTACCAGCAACACAGAAGATCAAATAGTGGCAGTGGGCTCCTCTACTGCTGCTGCTGATGCTCCGGTCATGGACTTTGACTCCATCTGGAACTTCAGAGAGCATCCATTTTAGACGACTATCTGCAGCCAAGAAATATTTAATTTGGATTATTCATCTCATCTATCTTCTTGTGTACAGTAACTGGATTGGATTGGAATGGAATAAGTTTGAAGGGTTGTTATTTTGTTGGCTTCTGGATGTATGAAGCAAGCTAGGTCGAAGAAAGAAGGAAAAAACATAAATAAGAATTTGAGTTGCAGTGGTAAGTGCGAGCTAGTGTGCTGTGTACACCTAACTGCCAACTAACTCTGTGCCGGCGGTCCTTCAAGTGGCGTCTATCTCACCACCTCAGTATTATCATATCATATGTTATATTCTCTGTCCATGCATGCAGACAGGATTCACGCTCACTCACCACTCACTGTATCATTGAGTTAATTATTGATTGCCTCGTATCTCATGCTGTTCTAAGAAATACCAACGTCTCTTTCATTGGTGGTATTTCTCATATTTTATCTTTCTTTTAAAAGTGTTTCCTCATTAATCATTGCCTAATAAATACCAACCACTAATGGTGGTATTTCTCATCTTTCTCTTAAAAATGTTTCCTCATTCAACAAACGTGCATATAACTGAATTGTACAAAATCACCAGAAATAAACCAAAACCTCTACATGCTTTTGTGTGAACTTGTTTCAGACAGTGTTCTAATTCTTCTCTCACACAAACACGTTCTATCACACTAACACTCAACGTAATTCTTCTATCACACAAACACGTTCTATCACACTAACACTCAACGTGTTTGTGATAGAAACCAAAACTGTAACACTGCCATGAATAACACTGCCATGAATATGAATTTGATATGGGGAAATATGATACCATTCTTTTATAAATCGTTACAATAAATTTATTTAGTTTCAATTTTAAAACCATCAGTTTTCCATATCTGGTAAACTTTTACATTTAACTTGTAAACGTTTACATTGAAAGCCTCAATAACAAATATTGTCAGTTCCATGGTAAACTTTTACATTTAACTGGTAAACGTTTACATTGAAAGCCTCAATAACAAATATTGTCAGTTCCATGTATTCTTTTAACAGTATAAAATAAGCTTCATCGTGTCGTTCCCGATCAGTTTCATTGTTTCGAACTTTCAATGAAGGCTGACGAAGATTCTTCCGACTTAAAAAAGATTCCCTTTGGATTGCGGTCAATACTTCAGAGTTGGTACGGCTTTCGTAATATAAACATAGGTGTGCTGTGATTCGCTGGTACATAGAATGATGCGCGACTAAACTAACTTGTGAGTAACCAACGGATCCGAAAGCAGGTTACCCAAAAGACTATAAAAGCCCACGCAGACAAATGTTATTAAATTTATCACGTCACTCTCGAGCACGGTGATGTATTGGGCCCTGGGAAATTGACATCTTTTGAGGCGTCTTTCCTTGATTTTGGTATTTACACTAATTTTTGAGGGGTTGCAGTGTCATAAAAAGCTAAAAATCTTGAAAAGGTGTTAATATAATGTTTTAAGATCTGAAAAGGAATCACTTTAACTTTAAACTAAATAAAAAATTAAATAAGAAAATAAATAAATCTTTAAATCTATTTTATAATTTTTAGCTTTATATTATAAAATAGATTAGTAATAACATATTTATGTTGATTTTTTATTTATAATAAATTTTTATAGTATATTAGATTTATTCTAATAAACTTGTATTTTCTATTTTATCTTCTAACAAAAAATTATTTAAATATTACAAATATTATTTAATAATAAGTAAAAGTAATTTGATATTTTTATAAAGTTGTGAAGCATCCAGTTGATGCTTATTACAATTTTGAAATTCTAATCCTAATTGGGCCAACTAATAACCTACACACCAAAATTAATGTGATATTTTCAAGGATTAAGTATAATTTAAATTGAAATGCTTTGTGATCTATAAACATGGAGAACTACTTCATGATTGTACTACTCTTGTATTTTTATTACTTGTGCTAGGTAATGCTTTAATGGTATAATGTGCATTAGATATAAGCTCTTATATATATAAGCATGTATTATTGATCATTTGTAAGAGAACTTCAAATCTTGGTAACTAATTTGAAGAATATTATAAAGTTCTATGTTTTGTCAAGCTATTTAATATTCCATTTATATTTCAAAGAGTTGAGAAAAAAATTGTTACTCTTTTTAGTTCCATTAAGCATATGGAATCTATTTCTACATCATTTGGTTGTAGTAAACAATTTCTTTGTTGAAATCAATCTTCCTAAATGTAAAAAGGAATTGGTATTGCAAGCAAGCTACAAGACTTACATTTAACCAATTACATATTATAATCTTCTTAATTCTTGTAATTCTTATCATCGTGAAAAATATTTGTTTAATGTTTGTTCTTTTCTACTCAAGAAAAAAGATATTGAGGAAAATAAAATACATGTTGATGTTGAGGAAAAGAAAAAATGTATTGAAGCTGAGGATAAAAACAAACAATATAAAGTTGAACAAATGAATAACCAAGATAATGTCAATGATAAGAATGATCAAATGGCAATTAAAAAACTAAAGAAGATAAAAGTTTATGTGAATAGTTTTACTTTCACTACATGAAGTATTGATGACGCCTACATAAAGAAAATTTTTTCTTATGTAAGAAAACTATTGTCTACCTAAATAAAAAATATTGTGGACTAGTAGGATTTAAAAGATGCTAAGAAGATGTCACACAAGATCAATCGTGATGGACATTATGTGATAGAATTTACTTTTGTACCTTCCTCTCCCACAAAAGTTGGTATTTCATGAAAGCTTTTAATTACTACATCAAATCCTTTTATTATTTTTAAGTTTGAAAATAAATATTGAAAATGATGTAAATGTTTTTAGGATTGGGACCATCCTTCCTACTAACAATTAGTTTTCCTTTATGATTTTTTTAAAGATCTATTTTAAGACTATTTACCTGAGTAAAAATTAGAAAGTTATTCATTTTCACATTGTTTTTGGGGTTATACTCAGAAATTAAACATATGATTTACTTTGTTTTTTATTTTATGATTAATATTAATTATTCTTTTAGGGTTTAACACACTCCTCTTTTTTCCATACCACCACCACCCAAGATTGCATTATGTTATTATACAAAAAAGATGAAGTTAATGAGCTTACCATGTAAATAAAATTTAAAAATGACCACTCTACATTTGACTAATATACTAACACTTTTAATCTTAGTGGTTTGGGTGCTTTCTTTTGATGAAAGATCAAATTCTATATAGGGTGTATTTATAGGTAGGTTAGTAACATGTTCTTTATATTTACTAGTTTAGCTATATATTTATGATATATATCTATTATTTGGCTGAGATAATTGTTTATATTATTTAAATTAATGAAATTGAAATTTGATTCACTAAGAACTAACTTTCACATCGAAAACAAAAATCAAAACTACTATACATTTTTCAATGATAATTCTTATGTAAAATTGCATTTCTTCACCCAGTTTATGATAAAAATTATTTATTTCTAAGAACAAAATCTAGGTAGTAAAATAGTTGACTTCTTGAAAAAACTCTCAAACAAAATAATAATTCCTATACAAAAAGATTCATCTCTCAACCATAAAGCTCCTACTTAGTTATTTGGATGAGAGAAAAAAACATTGTGTCAAGGAGAGCTTCTCTCACCATTATGATGATAAAATTATTTTATAGTGACTAAGGACTCTCTTAGATGGAACTGGTAGTTGGCCTCTTGGCCAAAATTCAAAAATTTATAATAAAAAATATTGAAGAAAATATATAACATATTAAGCCCTTGAAATTTTAGATTTTACAGATACTAGGGTATTTCCTAGATGTGATGTATAGTAGTTACAAACTTGGTTATTGTGGAAAATGGACAAGGGCTTGCTAGCTCTTCATAGAGGCTAATGGCGAAAAAACAACTCATGTAGCCAATTTTATTTTATTAGAATAAGGCTAGAACAATGATGATTACACCCTTGAAGTTAGAATTCATTTTAATCATGTTAATCAAGATGAAGGTTAGTTTATCTACTTATCCTAGTAGATTATTTTAATAAAAGTTAAGCAATGTAGAAATGAGGTGTTAGACTAGTGGTAAGGATCTTGGCCTAGTAACTCCAAGTCGCAAGTTTGATTCTACTAAGCAATAATGAGTTATAAATTAAAAAAATTCCATAAAAGGAATTCTAAAACTCATTTGATGTAAATAAAAATTTCAGTTTAAGTTTAAGAAAATCTTACTTAGTTTAATTGTTTCTTTCTGACTAATTTTTTTCTTTTAAATAGTTTATAATATGTTCTATGCTTGTTTACAAACTCATTGTCTTAACCTTAGAAGTTGTAAATTCAATTATGATTGAAATATCATTATATTGTTGTTTTTTCACTCTTGAATTTTTTATATTTTTTAAGTAATTTGTTTGACTTGATTTTTATTTGTTTGTTTTTTAGCATTAGTTTTTTTCTAAATAATAGGTTTCATTTTCCTAAAAAACACTATCCTCCTATATTCACTAAACTACTAATAACTCCTCTACTTTATATCCTACTATATCATTAATACAAATTAAAAACTAAACTAACAACAACCCCCTTACCTCTTACTTTTCCTACCTTCTTCCTATTTACACTATTTTCCCCCTACAACTAGATATTTTTATTATAGTTATTATATCTTATAATTTTTGTTTCTTTTCTTCTTCTTCTTCTCTTTTTTTTCTTTCTCTTCCTATCAATTATTTTTATGGTAGCTATCATATCTTTTAAATTATGCTTTTCTCCTTTTTCTTTTTTCCGACAACTAGATGTTTTTTTCCATAAAACTAGCCATTACTTCTTGTATCTCACATGGTTGTTAACTATAACGCTATTTATTCTTTCTCTAATCTTTAAAAAGTCATTTGAAACTAATGATGTATCTAGTATGATTTGAAATATCTTGCAAAGAAAAAATATGCAACCTATGGGTGATATAACATATTAATAATTTAAGATAAAAAGTAATTTTAAAAAAGCTTTTTTGAAGGAGAAAATGGTATGGGAAGAGTAAAGGGTAAGAAGGTTTTGGTTAAGGGGTTTTTGAGGTTTTAGTGAAAAATTTAATTTAATTTAATTCAAGTTTATCATCATCTTCTTAGCCTTATCTCAAGTATGTGGGGTTAACTACCTAAGTTCTCTTATTGTATTTGTCTCTATTTTCAATTTTTTAGATTTTTTCTAATAGTTTCTTCCTATGTCTTTTTTAGGTCTTTTATCATAATATGTATTCACTTAAATTTTGGGTTATTTACATCATAGTCAAACTTTTATTCTACAATTAAATGATGTGATACAAAATCATGATATTTAAGTCATTCAAGTTAAGTATTATTCTTGTTTTCTTCTACCCATTGAGCTAATTAATGCTTTAATGGTGAGCTAATTAATGCTTTAATGATGCAATATGTCCTATGATGAGCCGTAATATCACATACGCGATATTGGGGCTGCAATATCACATACGCGATATTGGGGCCGCAATATCGGATCCTGTCATGCGATATTGGACATTCGGTATTGGGACCTGTCTTGTTGCCTATAAATAAGAGGCAGGCGCACTTGGTTTAGGAGTTAGTCTTAGTCCCTTACCCGAACTCTTGTAGTTTCTCCCTCTCAGAGTTAGAATTATTTTTGAGTGCCCACATTAGGAGTCATAAAGCAAACAGATCTTTATTCAAGCATTGTGTACTTGAGCACACCTTTTGTCTGGAAATAAAGACAAACTTTGTGATAAACCTTGCAGCATTCAGAATAGCTTATCTCTCACCCTTAATGCTATTTATAGTTCTTTAATACTTTCATTAGTTAATTAATGTTGCTTTCATTGATTCATTAATTTTCATCAGTAAGCACACTCAGTACGACCACTTCGAGCATACGTGGAACACTTGGTAACCTAGTAACAATTAGCGTTTGGTAATCCCAACAGTGTTACACTGGTGTGTACGACAAGTGGGAATGGATGCTGGTGTTAGGACTAGTTAGGACTTAGATAATTAGTTAATTTAAATTAGTTATTCAATTAATTCACTGCTTCCTAGGACATAAAACATAAAAAGCATAAAAATCATATGCCTCAAGTTTACTTAACCATACAATCGTGCCATACGAGTAAGCTTGGAAAGACAACGATTGCTAACCCATCCTTGTTCTGTGAAGGTGCATAAGCACTTAGTCCTTGGAACTCGATCGGATCAAGCATGAACACTCGTATTTGTATGGTTGGGTGTAGGGGTACCTTGCCGCTCATCATTGGCACCATTGTAGGGGACTCTGTTGTTTGTGCGCTAATTAGAACTTAAGAATCTTCCCATCGTTGGAATGAACCCTTCAGGTTGGTTATTTTAAAATTATTAGAAAAGAAAAGAGAAAAGTGTCACACACTAAAGAATTAATCCTATCTCCTTCTTCTTACGAGAGTATTTCATTGCCTAGGTTTGACACAATGAACAATTGGAGGCGTAGTACACATGATGACTCGCCAGTGCCCCAACAGTTTGGTGTGGTATACGTTCATCCACTAGGATGAACAACTGCATTGGCATGATTTAGAAGGTAACATAGTGTTACCTCCCAATTGTTCAGTCCCAAGCATGCTTCTTCGTGCTCTCACATGAATTGGTATGCAACACTTACAGGCAGAGTACGTTGTGCATGAACATGACTTGAGAGAGTATCGACCCACAGAGGCACAACGTCAAAGGAACTTAGAATAGGAGAGACATCATAAATCTATGAAGGGGATGTAGTCACTGGGTGTCCCATATGTCATAGGCAAAAATGAGGGTGGTGAACCTGCCTTAGGAGGTCTTCCACACAATGGTGTTCCTCTCATTGACTTTGGTCAAGGGATTGTGTATCAAACACTTCACTCAACTATCCATTACCTAGATTCTAGTACCAATGGACACAAAGGGTCTAAAAAAGGAACATAAAAACATGATAAAGAAGGACATTGTGATCGTAACCATAATCAAGGCTACAACCACTGAAGAGAAGGAAGCAGGCACCATCATGGTGACGGTCCTCCTCCCTCTTCACCTCCATCATCTCCTTCCCCCTCTCCTTTAGGATTGGAATGCAGTCACAAAGGGAAAGACCTCAAGGATAATGATAGGAGAAATAGGAATGATAGACAAAATAGTTGAGAAAGGGGACGAGGGCATTCTAGAGAAACACACCACAAAAGGAGGGAGAGTAGGGAACAACATAGACATCATAGATGCCATAGAGAATATGGTCACGATGAACCCCTACTTGCTACCTGAAGTATGCTAGATAAAACTAAGGCTGTTGGAATTTCAACAAGGCACCAAAAAGATAGCAGGATCAAAATATTAGACATGAAAAATATCCCACAATTTGAAGGGGGATACAGTGTTGATCCTCAAAATCATTTACATGCATTTCACGATGCATGTGCCTTGCAAAACATAGAAAATGAGTGGCAAAAACTCAAGTTCTTTTCACAGACACTAATCAAGGAAGCGGAAAGCTGGTACCGGTCCTTAGAACTGGAGTCTATTTGTTGATGGAGTACCATGTTAGAACTATTTAATGATAAGTATCAAACGTACTCCCGAGTGTCCAACCTACAAAAGTAAATCCAAGGATGGAAACAAGGAGGACATGAACCCTTGGATGTTGCCATGGGCCGATATTATGCATTATTACATCATTGCCCTAGCCATGGTTACTCATAGAGGGAAAAACTACACCATCTCGTAGATGGACTTAGGCACGAAACACTAAGAACCCTTGGGACTTATGCCCAAGGAAGACTATCCGAGCTTAGGGCCCATCAAGTAAAAAGTTTGTTGGAGCAAGTTGCCAAGAAGGAAGGTGAGTTAAGGAAAAGAGAGCGTGCAGAGGAATACATCTGTAGGAGTTTGGGATGTATGTACTAAACCCACGATTAAACAAACGGCAAAAACCCTGAAGGTTACCTTATCCTCAAGGTAGCCAAAGATAGTTTCACCAACCCTTGATGTATTATCCAAGTGGAACTCCACCACAACTACATGAACAGTATCAATAGTGGCAACACCCACAATCATGGGGAATGCCACCACCACACCAATAGTACCCTTACCGTCAACCTGACCCATATGGATTCTACGTGTAGTACCTAATCTCGTCATGTGACTCCACTAGTCATGTTACTCCTTAGTCTCACCACCCAACCCACGAGTACTATAGAACTCCTTCTCCTAGAGGAGAGGTTTCACAAATGTACTATCCTTCTCATCCGAATGCATCTCTTCCACCCTTAGCCCCATTACCACTTGCTCTAGCTATGCAGGGTGAGCCTCCTGCCCAGCCACAACAACGTAACATGATAAGGGCTTTCAACCCTCAATCTATTGTTGGTCTAGACAACTACATAAAGAAGAGATCTTTCTTTAGAACCAATAGTCCAACTAAGTCCTTGCAAACAAAAGTGACAAATTCTCCAAACACCTCACCACCATTCGAATCTTTGGAGCTTCCTTCGAACCAAAGACAACACTTAATGCACATGGTCATGTTGACTCATGTAATTACCGATTGGATTAAAGTTGGTTGCCTTCTTAGGAAATTCTCTGATCTTGGAAGTCCTCTTATATATTTGCAAATCATTGGGAATGAACCTTGCAGGGCTGTTTTGGATTCAGGATTTGGTGTTAACTTAATCTCTCAAGAAATGTACAGAGGCTGGAACTTGATTTCATTAAAAAAGAGTAACATATGTTTAGAGTTGGCTGACTAGTCCATCACTGTCCCATTAGGACTAGTGGAGCACATTGCCACTAGTATTTGTGGGTGGTCGTATCTAGCCGATTTTCTAGTGATTTAAGTCAACAACTGTAAGGGGGACTTCCCACTCATAATGGGAAGAGCATGGCTAAGCACAACTGATGTGTGCCTAGGGACTACATGATCTTTCCCTAGAAATATCAAAAGAAAATACATTTGGAAAGATTGAGAAGAAGAAAGTTCCATGCATCGCATATAGTGAAATAGGGTGTAATTGTGTGCAGAATTCTTGGTTTGTACAACGCTTAACATTGCCTGCATGCAACTAGTGTGCACCAATAACTAACATACAAAGATGCCTGTATGCAATAGCCACAAGATAAGAAGGCACCCAGTGGCTGACAGCTGACCAAGAAAATAATTCAACTATATGCATGGAACCAATTGAGAGCTTGACTTGCACCTACATTGATAGCATAGATACACTAGAGCAAGTCCATTACCAACTTCCAAGTCCTAACATTGAAAATTTCAACTGGGGGAAGTTGGAAATGCCTGACAAGTTCAAGAAAAAGTCCCTTAAGTTAAAACCATTTCCCACCAATATGGAGTATACATTTCTCAAAAATGGAAAGCTAGTAATCATTAACGCTAAGCTCACTTTCAAAAAAAAGTAAGACTGCTAAAAATGGTAAAGAAATGGTCGAAAACCTTTGTGTGGTCATATCCCGAATTAACTGGAATAGATCCTAGGATATGGCAACATAGAACTTATACTGACCTCTCCATGAAACCTTGACGACAACCGTAGAGCTTAAGAAAGTTGTTAAAGAAGAAATCAAGCAACTTCTAAAAGTTGGGTTCATCTATCCCATTGCTGATAGTGAATGGGTTAGTTCATTGTAAATGGAGCGTGTGTATAGACTTTAGGCTACTGAACATGGCAACATTTAAAGAGCACTTCCCATTGCCATTCGTCGACCAAGTCTTAGATACCATTGCAGGGCATTGCTACTATAGTTTTTTGGATGGCTACAGTGGATATAATCAAATTCAAATAGCACCAGAAGACCAAACCAAGAATACATTCACAAGTCCTTAGGGGACATTTGCATATAAGAAGATGTCATTTGGCTTGTGCAATGCCCCAGCAACATTTCAACGTTTGGTTCTAAGTATCTTTCAGTAGAAAATAGGAAATGGTGTGGAAGTCTTTATGGATGATTTCTCCACCTATGGAGCGAACTTTGAACAAGCATTGGACCGATTAGAGCAAGTACTGAAATGATGTGTAGAAACCAACTTAAGGCTCAATTGGCAAAAAAGCCATTTAATGGTCCAAGAAGGCATTGTATTAGGGCACAAGATTTCACAAACAGGGATAGAAGTAGATCCTAAAAAGATTAAGGTCATCCAAGGAATCACTTGGCAACCTGACTGCAATGGTACAACAAAAAATCGTAAACAGGTTTGGTGTGCCTCGTGTACTTATTTCTGACAATGGTACACACTTTATAAGTTCGAAATTTCGAGAGTTAATGTAATGCTTAGGAGTTGAGCACAAACTGACTGCACCATATCACCCTCAAGCAAATGGTTAAGTCGAGGTCACCAATAGGGAGATCACAAAAATATTGACACGAACCATTAGCAAGTATAGATGGGAATGGAGCACCAAACTGAACAATGCTCTTTGGGCATATCGCTCCACATGGAAAGTCCCTATAGGCTACTCTCCCTATGAGTTAGTGTATGGTAAACTTTTGATGCTTCCTATTCAAGCGGAACTCCATACACTATCCACAGTGTGTGACCTTAACCTTGACCTCAATCTAGCACAAAAAGAATGGCTAATGAACCTTAACTTGCTAGATGAGAATCGACTAGCCACCCTGTCATCCAATGAACTACATAAGACCTTTAACAAACAACATCATGACCTAAGAATTAGGAAGGTCAAATACCAACTTGGAGATAAGGTTCTTTATTGGAATCCCACACATGTACCCCAACGAATGAAATTTCAAACGCTATGGGAAGGACCTTATATCATTCATGAAATTTTTCCTTTAGGGGCCATGATGATTTACAAACTTGAAAGCCCGAATAAGAAGCTATTGGTCAACATCCAGCAAACCAAACCATTCCATGAGTCTAAAATAGTTAGCGCTAATACTACCTCCGTTGGTGGACAACCTTGCTCATTATTTTAGATCTCCTCCTTCCAACTTAGTCATGGGGGAGATGACCACCAATGCTAACCATTCTAAGCTCTCAGTTCCTTTGCTTTTACACATTTTTTCAATCTTTACTTATTTTTTTTACACCATCGTTAACATTTTTACTGTTTTGTTGTTTGATTTATTCTTATTCGTCACATAATAAGTGCTCACAATGGTGGGTTGTATTATAATAAGTGTTGATTGCTAATGTTTGGTTTTCACCTTTGATTTTTAGTGTTGATGCTAAGATATGGTTTATTTTTGGTAAAACAGGCAATGAGTCCACATCACCCAATTATCCATTGTGGTCTCCCCTTGTTTTGGAAATGCACTGTCCCTTTTCTAAGGAAACTTATTAATGAATTGGTGTCTTAGTACTCTTTGAACCAAGGAAAGATTCAAATGAATGAAAAAGGGTGTGACCTCAAGGGGATTCGACACATTTGTGCTGGCTGTTCTCTTGGGTACTTAGATGTTTTTTCATAGGTTTTCCGCCATCCCGCTCTTGAAGAAATCTCAGGAAGTTGACTAAATCAAATAAGTCTTTGCATGGTGTGGTTCTCACATTCAAAAAAAATAAATAAATAAACTAGTGAGAATTCAAAGCACACCCCTTAGACATAATAAAGAAACATGGGCTACAAGCACTAGTTAGGGCACTAGAAAGACATGTTACCCATGCTTGAAGGTTCCTACTAACTAAGGCCCTTTCTCACTTCCTACTTCTTCTCTTGTTGGGATGGTGGTGGCTCTATGGACGCATTCTTGTTACTTTGGGAGGATGGGTTGGTTAAAGTGTGTTGATGCGAGGTCACTGGATGTGGATAGTTGAATTTGGATTTGGATAGAATTTTATTAAGTCACCTTAATCACATATTACACAAGGGACTTTACACAACTTGAATTTTTGGGATTCCATTCCATTCTCTCATCTCTTCCCATATTGCTTTCCACATTCCACCTCATTACCAGGTTTATGATAAGTCTATATCTTGGTTGATGCATTGTTAGTCTTCGATAAGACACTTGTGGGTAAGGTTTTAACCATTGTTTCCATATGTCATTTCGAGAGCCTATGGACTCTTTGGTTTGTAGGTTTGTTAGGGCATTCAGGGCATGAGCTTGCTTTGGGGAGGGCCCACTGGCATTCCTTTTTGGTTCAATTGTTAAGCTCTTTCCCTTCAACATTTCTTGGAATCAACTATTTATTATTCACCCCATCAATGACATCCATTTTTTCTTTTTTTTTATTGGCTTCACCATTGTTGTTTCTCATATCCTTCTTGTTCTTTAAAATTTTTCCACCCTATTGCTACCGGAGGTTCGCTCTTAGTCGTGGGGACCCTATCATAAATTCTTCCATTCCATAATTATATTTCCATTCCATAATTATCTTATCCCTACACCTTGGGTAGTTATCGGTCATAAACCTCTCATCCAGTATCTGCTATACCCACAACCTAGCTAATATGCTTGATATCGAGGCAAGGTATCAGTTGCATTAGGTTTTATCTACCCTTGCTAATCTGTGAGTGTGTTGTGTGTGCAGATGGTGATTACATGAAAAATGGACTGGGATAAGAGGGAGCACTCAGGATGGACTGGAGCTAGAGCATTTATGCAAGGAACAAGTTTGGACATGTAGCTATGGATGAACAATAGTGTGCACAATTTCGACAATAGTAGCAACGTGCCTCATTTTTTTTTCTCTCTCTCTCTCTCCAAGCTGTCGAATGAGGGTTTGGATGTCATATATGTACAATGTTCACCACAATGGACATGACACCAATGTTGTAATGTATTTGTTGACCCATTCCTTGGGCACTCTGAGTCTATCATCCCAGGTCATCGTTAGTTGTCATTCAGTCAATAATCCCAGACCTTCCTAATATTTTGTAAGGAACTCGAGGACAAATTTTTATTCAGTTGTGGGGGTAGGATGAGCCATGATATCACGTACGTGATATCAGGGCCATGATATCAAATCCTATCATGCGATATCAGACATCCGATATTGGGACTTGTCTTGTTGCCTATAAATAAGAGGTGGGCACACTTGGTTTAGGAGTTATTCTTAGTCCCTTACCTGAACTCTTGCAGTTTCTCCCTCTCAAAGTTAGAATTATTTCTAAGTGCCCACAGTAGGAGTCATAAAGTGAACAAATCTTTATTTGAGCATTGTGTACTTGAGCACACCTTGTGTTTGGAAATAAAGACAAACTTTGTGATAAACCTTGTAGCATTTAGAATAGCTTATCTCTCACCCTTAATGCTATTGATAGTTCTTTAATGCTTTCATTAGTTAATTAATGTTGCTTTAATTGATTCATTAATTTTCATTAGTAAGCACACTTAGTACGACCACTTTGAGCATACGTGGAACACTTGGTAACCTAGTAACGATTAGCATTTGGTAATCCCAATAGTGTTACACTGGTTCAGAATGTGTACAACAAGTGGGAACAGATGCTGGTGTTAGGACTAGTTAGGACCTAGCTAATTAGTTAATTTAAATTAGTTATTCAATTAATTCATTGCTTCCTAGGACATAAAACATAAAAATCATAAAAATCATATGCCTCAAGTTTACTTAACCATACAATCGTGCCATACGAGTAAGCTTGGAAAGACAACATCACTAACCCATCCTTGTTCTGTGAAGGCACATAAGCACTTAGTCCTTGGAATTCGACCAGATCGTTCATGAATGCTTGTATTCATATGGTTGGGTGTAGGGATACCTTGCCACTCATCATCCTAGATATAGGGTTACCACTACTTAAGTATGTAGTGTTAATCATTCTTAAGTGGACTCTAGATTTTAATGTCCAATATGAAAAATATTTTAAAGTTTCATATTTTGTTGAGCTATTTAATATTTTGTTGATTTTTTTTAGAAAGTAGAGTAGGAAATTATTAGTATTCTTGATCCTATTAAGTATATGAAATCTATTTGCATAGCATTTGGTTTTCATAGGCATTTTTTTTTGTTAAAATCAATCTTCTTAACTGTAAAAAGAAATTGGTATTATAAGTAGGTAAGAAGAGTTATATTTAGCCAACTACATATTATAATCTTCTTAATTCTTGAAACTTTTCTCATCATAAAGAATATTTGTTTAATGCTTATCCTTTTTTGTTCAAGAAAATTGATGTTGTGGAAAATAAAATCTTGTTGCAGTTAAGGATAGAAAAATAATAATTTAATGTTAAAGATATGAATACTTAGGTTAATGTCAATGATAAAAATTATTAAATGAAAATAAGAAAGTTAGAGAAGACATAAGCTTTTATGAATGTTTTTACTTGTATTAGAGCAAGTATTGATTAGTCTAGATAATAACTTATAAGTCAAATTTAACCTTATTTGATAAAAATAATGTTAACTCAAAGATCAAAATAATGTTATCAAGTAGGCTACAACTAATGGTATAGATTATAGACATAAGATTAATATTAAGTAGTGAAGTAGCAATGATCCAAAATATGTACCATCAATTTTTTATATTTTTATAGACATTCATATTTCATCATGACTTTTTATTACTATCACAAATCCTTTTGCTATTCAAGCACAAATGTTAAAAGTGATGTAAATGTTATTAAGCTAGTGTTCATTCTCTCAATTGACAATTAATTTTTTTCTCTTTGATTTTTGAAAATAATAAATAAAAGGTTATACACTTAAGGAAACATCCCTATAAGTTGAAACTTTTTCTTTCCATGTTGTTTTTGGTATTATCTACTTAATGTTAAGATTCAGATGTCCTCAAAATGTATTTTTTGCTTATTATTAGTATTATTTTTAGGATCTTACATCTCCTCAAAAAAAAAATAAAATGAATTTGAATCTATTGGTTGACTAAGCTAATGAAGTATAATTGAACTACAATACCATTAATACTTAAAACTAGATTATTTTAAATTCTATTTATTTAAACTAAAATTTTATTATATTATATGGATCCAAAGAATTTGTTATATAGATTAGCTTGTGCAAAATACATTAGTAGTAATAAATCCTATGTATAATAGATATATAAAATAGTTATGTAATTTGAATACTTCTTCTATATAATTCCCTGTAACCAAAATTAGTAACTTGAATAATGCATATAAAGATTGATAGGAGAATTTTCATGTTATTTTAAAGAAAGTAATTCAAAATAATTCTTATAATACATATTGTTCATCTTCTAGTACTTGTATGAGCCACAATTCACATATTTTGTCTCCATATTTGCACATTATCCTATATTCCGATTTTAACTTAAAGGTGATGTGATTCCATTTTTTCTCTTCTAATTAGTACTTGCATGAAAATCGGAATAGTTACATGTAGATATACTATTTTATCATGCTTGCCACTTTTTTTCTAGTAAAATTAAATTTTTTTGTATTTGTGGTTAGTTTATCATATTTCTAAAACTATCTCTTTGACCACATGCCAAGCTTGTCCTAAATTCACTATTAAATCACTATTTTCAATATGTCATTTTTGTAGCCATAATTTTCCTTCATAGTGCTATCCCTATTGTTAAGATTTTTGGATAATGTCTTCTTAAATATTATTCTTATTTTTATTATTTAAATAGAATGTTAAGAAGTCATACGTTACTTTAGTTTGTAATGGAAATAAATTAGCTTCCAAAAAAAGTTGTAACACTCAGTTAACTAGTATAAAATTCCAATACAAGTGATAAATTATTACCAAAATTACATCAGGATACTATGCTTTCATATCTTGAAATTTTTTTTTTTATAATTTCACTTTAGAAAATCCAAGCTTAAGTAGTACAAAAATCTTAAAAAAACTAAAAGTTAAAAAATGGACAAAGTATTCCAACCTTCATCATCAATGATTTAGTTACTTTGCCATCCTACTATTAGTATGTACTTGTATCATTTGCATACACACATATCCTTGAAACCCATGAAACATGTACCAAATAGGAAGAGCCATAATTACAAGATACTAGCAACATTGAATTGAAAAAAAATAAGCAACTATGATTTATGTGATGAATGGACAAAGGTATCCACTCAAATTCTTAGCTAAGAACATGTTGCCCTATATAAGAATCAAGAAGGTTGAGATCTTATATAAGGACCTCTTTTAAGCCATACTACATGAGAGAGAGAGAGAAAAGGAGAGGAGGGGAAGACTTGAATGATTTCTCTCTCTACATATGTCCCTCTCCATCCATGGATTTTTGAATGTGAAAAGATTCTAGACAAGATTTGAAAGTAAAACATAAAACTAAATAAAATATTTATAATAATATTAGATTTAAATAGATCTCAAATGCTAGAATGAATCCATAATGGAAGGGAGTATTGAAAATTAAAATGATAAAATTAAAAATTTAATTCCTCTACCTTCTCATGAATTTGACACAACAACTTAATATCAAGGCCCTAGATCAAACTTGAACATAGTAAGACAAAAGATGCAAGACTCTCAAGGCTTTTAATGCAACAAAGATAGACTTATTAATCAACAAATTTGATAGTAAAGAATGATATCATGACTACCTACTTATAGGGCATGTTAGGATTTCATGACTAATTTTGGCTAAGAGGCTAACTACCAATTGGAGATCAATGATATTAAATAATATTCTAGCCATGATACTCTAGGGGAAGCCTATTAGTAATGCTAAATAATATTCCATTCATAATGCTCCAAGGTGAGCTTATTAGTAATATTAAATAATATTCTATCCATAATGCCTAGAGGAAGTGAATTGATAGCTACTCATAAACAAAGTTGTTCATGGAGTTGATTATGGTTGCTTCACATTAAAGCTCAATAGAAATAATTGTAGTGCCAAAAGAAGAATCTGAGATCAAATGATATAAATTATTTATAATTTTAAGCATTTCATTTATTAACTCTTTAATTCTAGAAATTATTGTAAAAATTTAAAATATTTAATAATTTCCTCATTGTATGTGATTCACAAAGAATTAATAAGCCTAAGAATTCATGCTAAATTAAAAGCGATCAACTCTCATTTATGGATCTTGATATGGATTATGATGAGTTATTAGATCTATTTACCAATGTATACGATGTAGAAGATAAGCTTGTTTATGTCTACGAAATAATATAGAAATCTACAAGTACAATTATATTTTTTCCAAAATAAATTTCTTATTATTTCTATCATAATTATATATATTATTAAAAGAAATTAATATTAGATCAATTTCTTTATTCTTAAGTATAATGTTTCATGGATGTTGATGTCTCAATTGAAACTCTTTTAATATTTGGAAAATAATAATCATTTAACATGCGAATTATGTCAAAATAATATAAAATTAATGTTCATAATAGAATGATTTTGTAAATATGGAGAGCAAACACAAATTTTCAAATAGTGCTAAATAAATACATTATTATTAAATACATTGTAAAATATACAACAAAATTTGAAAAAGATTCATGGTGCTTTCAAAAAACTATAGAAAATGTAATGAATGCATACAAAAGACTCATGATAGATGGTGTAGCTAATAGGGACATTGGTGCTATGGAGGTTTGTCATATATTGTCTAGCCTTTTCTTAGTTAAATATAGTAGAATGTTCAATATTATAAATGTATCCAAATATATCTATAAATGAGATGTACCTGTTGTTGATGGAGATGGGAAACCTGAAATATATACTTCCATTATCAATGCACATTAAAAACTATCATTAGAAATAATGGAAGTTTCATTATTAAATGCTATAAAATATTTTACATTTAGTTATAAAAACAAAGATGCATCATTGTGGAGGACTTGACATTAATAAGTTGAGGTAAGAATATGTTCTAGGTTTAGAGTTTTCCAAGAACAAGAGAGAAAAAATGGATGGATTATTGTTATGTATAGTTTTACTTCACTATTCATTTAGAGAGATAAAACATGGTATTGGTAGAGTCAATGAAGAAAGTAAACTAAAATAAATATTTGTTCAACATGTATATGAAATTGAAGAGGAGTCATTTAATGAAGACTTTGAATGTGCTCATGTAGAAAAAAGGTAGTTATTCCTAAAGAATTCCTATCTTAAGGTTGAAGCATTTTTACATTTGTGAATCTAGATGAAGATTTACAACTCATCTTAAATGGTATGCAAAATCTCAAATTAATTAAAAACTTAGATGGCTTACAATAATAAGTGCTGGACATGAAATTATCATTTAATTGGAATAATGTAAATTTAACATTTAATGACAATTTAATGTTGTGTGTTGATGAATCATGTTTAGACATGCTTTGATATTGGACCCCATGATGTGATGTTGAATATTTGATATCGCAGGGTATATGCTAGCCTATAATATAGTGCTTGGGCACATGATTTCATATAATTTTTGTCATAGCATAGCAAAGCTCTTGTAGTTTGTTTTCTCTAGAGTTAGAATATTTTCTGAGTGCCTGCAGAATGAGTTTGAGTGTGTACAGACCTTTATTTGAGCACTGATGTACCTGAGCATAGTAGTGTAATGGAAATAAAGATGAGCCCTTTTGATAATCCTTGAAACACCGAGAAAAGATTAATATTTCCTTTAATGCATTTATTATTAATGTACTTTACTTTAATGAATTTTAATTAAGCAATTATTTCTAGTTGTTAATGAACACAAGCATGACCACTTTGAGCATACATGTAGCACTTGGTAACCCAAAAACGTTTAACGTTTGGTAACCCAGCAACGCTACATACATTTAGGATGTGTCCAGAGAGTGGGAACGGGTACTTGTGTTAGGCTATCTAGATAATAAATTAATTATACCTTTACCTTTCATTCTTATTCTAGAAAATTAAACTTATAAAATATAAAATGATAAAAATCATATACCTCAGTTGCACTTACCCATATACTTGTACCTCATAAGTGGAACTGAGAAGAAAATGATCATTCCAATTAGATTTCACTTTCTTGAACTAGTGTACTTAAGAACTTAAGGTTTACGATATTTGACCAGATCGTGTGTGAAGTCTTGTGATTCATATGGTTGGGCATAGGGGTACCTTGCCACTCATCATTGGTGTAGTTGTCGAGGACCTTTTAGTTGTTATGTGCCCTATCTAGGATTTAGTGGAAATTATTCAAAATAATTGGAACAAACCTTAGAGTCATATCATACTTTAAAATTACTACAACAATTTTAAAGAGAACACTACATTTTTATTTTTCTAACATAAAATGTCTTCTTCTCATAGGAGTGATTCTTTTCCCAAGTTTGATGGAATACATGAATAGGTGCCCCAACAATACAAAGTGGTATATCCTCATCATGATGAGTATGTACTAAATTTCACCTTCATCCTACACTAGGATGAACAACTGCGGTGGCGTGACATAGAGGGCAACATTGTGTTGCCACTTGATCGATTTGTTCCTATAATGCTCAAAAAAATGCTTATATGATTAGGTCTTCAGGGAATTCATGCTGACTATGTTGTGCAAGATAGTGACACTAGGGATTATCATCTCGCTGAGGCTCAATGCCTTAGGGATTGCCAGCTAGAACAACATTATGAATTTGCAAAGGGAAAGTGGTTCCATGATTTCCAATTCTTGCTGTACCAAAAAGATGGTGGAGAACCCTTCTCTAGGGATTTTCCATTTAGTGAAATTTATCTCTTTGACTTCAATGAAGGAGGTCAAAAACAGAACCTACAATCCATGATCCAAAATCCTAGTTTTGGCAAGAATGGATCCAATGACAAAGGAGGATCCAAAGAGGCAAGTTAGGGTAGGGATGTGGATAAGAAACAAGATCATGATTGTTGCCATGATCATCAAAGAGGGGATAGCAAGAACTATGATGATGCTATTCCTTCATCTTCTTCAACTTTGTCATCATTTTCTTCTTCTTCTGGCTTTGATCATAACCATAGGAGGCATGACCATGATGGAGGTGACCAACGAGACTAAAATGATCGAAGGGACCATCAGGTAAGTCAAGACCAGGGGTGCAGGCATTCAAGAGAGATGCAATGTCATGAACGAAGGGGTAGTAGAGGGCATCATAGGCACCAGAATCATGGCCTTGATGAGCCTTTACTTGCTACCCGGAGTATGCTAAACATTGCAGAGGTAGTGAGAATCTCTACAAGGCATGTCAAGGATAGTTGGATGAAAAGACTAAACATGAACAATATTTCTCAATTTGAACAAGGATACAACTCATATTCACAAAACCATCTCCAGGATTTTCAAGATGCATGTGCCTTGCAAAACATAGAAAATGAGTGGGAAAAACTTAAGTTTTTTCCAAGGACACTCATTAAAGAAGTAGAAAACTGGTACCAGTCCTTAGAACTAGAATCTATTAGACAATGGAGTACAATGCTTGAATTGTTTAATGATAAATATCAACATACTCTCGAGTGTCCAACTTGAGGAGGTAGATCCAAGGATGGAAACAAGGGACACATGAACCCTTGGACACTGCCATTGGCCAATATTATCCTTAGTGCACAGATGTCCTAGCCATGGTTATTTTCAACTAGACCAACTCTGCCACATTTTTGATGGGCTTTGATCAGAAATGAGGAGAACCCTTGGCATCTATGCCCAAGGGTGACTATCAAAATTAAGTGCCTGTTCGATCCAAACATTGATTGAGTAAGTAGCTAAAGAGGAAGGAGAATTAAGAAAAAAAGAAAGTGTAGAAGAGTATAATTGTGATCCTTCCATTCAAAAGAGGGAGGTTTGATTCTATGATAGTGAGGAAGAATCATCACTTGATGAGGTGGTGAATAGGAAAACCTTGCCATTTCAAAAATTTCAATTTGAAATTTTAGCCAAGGTTGATCAGTTATGGGACTCCACGGATAGCAAATTTTAAGCTATCCTAAAAATTATTAAAGAGTCCAAAGAACAAGGTAGTGATCGTGAGTACAAGAGGTGTAAGAAAGTTGAACATGCTAATCAAAGAGGTAAGGGTAAGATTGTGAGAAGTGAATGAAATGATGATGGTGGATGCGACATTTTCCATTATGAACATCCCCTAGGGATGTTGTTCTATTATGTTATACTTACAAGAATCTGGGACACATGCCTTGAATCCATGACTAGCACAAAGGCAAACACCCAAAAAATTTCCTTATCCTCAAGGCAATTCAAGGAAGTTCCACTAGCAACAATAGTATTATCCAGGTGGAACTTCACCATAACCATATGAACAATATTAATAGTGGAAACAACCACAGCCATGGGCGCTAGCACCACTAATGTAGCAATACCCTTACAAATAACCTAATCCATACGGGTATTACATTTAGTAACCTTTGTCTCCACATGACTCTTCCAATCACGTTTCTACTTCCCAACCTCACTACCCTCCTGATTGTTATCGAACTCATTCTCCACATGCAAGGAGGAACACCACCTTTTACCCTTATCCTCCTCTTATTTTTACACATCTTTCTACATCCTTAGCTCCATTATTGCTACTTCGTCCATGCAGGGTGAAATTCCTGCTCAACCATAACAATGAACTGCTACCAGGGCTATCAACAGAAAGTTGGTTCCCTAGCCAAGTGGCTCCAAACACCAATCCTAGAAGAGGCCAGTCTTCTACACTAAAATTCCTAAAAAGACCTCACAGATTGATGTGGCCAAACACCCTATCTCTCCTCCATCCTCTACATTAAACCTTGTTAAGATCCCTTCAAACCAAATGTCTTCTCAAGCCTACATAGTCACAATAAATCATGCCATATCTGATTGGATCAAGGCTGGTAATCTTTCTAGGAAACTATTTGTTCCTAGAAGTCCTCTCATTTACGTACAAATTGCCAAAAATGACCCATGCAAATCTCTTCTTGATTCATGTTCAGGCATGAATCTAATTTCTTATGAAATGTACAAAGCCTGAAACCTGCCACCTCTCAAGAAAAGTGACATTCATCTAGAGTTAGTAAACTAGTCTATCATTATTCCTTTGGGACTAATGGAGAACTTTGTGATCACTGTCTATGGGTGGTCTTATCGTGTTAACTTTTTGGTAATTGAGATCAACAACTGCAACAAGGACTTTCCTATCATTATGGAAAGAACTTGGCTTTAGCATTGTTGATGCGAGAATAGGCATCCATGACCTCTCCTTGGAGATTTCTAGGGAGAATGAATTTGGTCTGATCAAGAGAAAGAAAGTTCCATGTATCGCATATAGTGATACTAGGTGCAATTGTGTGCAAAAGTTATGGTCCATGAAAATCATATCCACTACCACATGTAGTTAGTATGCAACTAAACCTAAAATTCCCAAGTGACTGTATGCAATAGCCACTAAATTAGAGGGCATCTAGTGGCTAACAATTGATTCTACAAGTAGCACTAAATGCATGGAACCTATTGAGGACCTAAACAATAGGCCATTGATTAATAAAAAATAGATGAAACCTTTCCACAAGCATAAGCCAACTAATACAACAAATTCCTTATTAGATGGATAACCATGCTCAATCTTTTGGATCTCCTCCTTTCAACTTAGTCATGGGGGAGATGGCCATCCATGCTAACTATATAAGTGGATCCTTAGTTTTTCATCTTTTTTTTCCACCTTGTTATTCTTACAACTTTTGTTTTACGCATTCTTTATCTTACACCTTTTTGTTTTTATGTTATTAACTTCTCACAGTTTTTGTTTTACAACATCGCTGGCATGTTTTATTTTTTCTAATTATTTTATACTTTCGTGTATATTTTCCTTTACGTGGATATGATTTTCTTATTATGTTTTAATAATGTCGTGTCTTATTGCCAACTAGGTACAATGTGATTTAATTAATGTGGACATGTGCTATCTGGTTATTTGATTGTTAGTGTCTGAATTCTAGTTTTGAATTTTGTTACTGATAGCTAGGGCATGGTTTCTTCTTCATGAAATAGTCAATGAGTCCACAACATCCACCCATTCACAAACTCTATTATTTTCCTTATTCTGGAAATGTACAGTCTGTTTTTCATTAATAAAACTATTAATGAACTTGTGACTTTGGTAGCTTTTGGATTTGGAAAAGATTCAAAGGTTTGAATAGGGTGTGACTTCAAGGGGATTTAGTACTCTTTGTGCCTTTCTACTTACTTAGGTGCATGTGTATTTTCATGGATTTCT
The DNA here is from genome assembly GCA_015680685.1 of Gnetum montanum. Taxonomy (NCBI): domain Eukaryota; kingdom Viridiplantae; phylum Streptophyta; class Gnetopsida; order Gnetales; family Gnetaceae; genus Gnetum; species Gnetum montanum. The sequence continues at coordinate 164,209 of MNCI01007354.1, forward strand.
TACCATTCCTTGTTGACCAATAACAGGAAGTTGAATAATCTTTTGCATGGTGTGGTTCCCATCATAAAGACAAAATGATGGAAATTCAAAGCACACCCCTTAGACAAAATAAACAGGCTACAAGCATTGGTGATGGGACTAGAAAGACAAGTTACCCATGCTTGAAGATCCCCTCTAACTAAGGCCCTTCCTCACTTCCTACTTCTCCTTTCTTCTCTAATAAGGAATGATGGTTGTTTTGTGGGAGCACTCTTGGGTTTGTTGGACTGGTCTTAGAATGGCAATGTAGAGTCACTGAACATAGTTGGTTTTGGTTTGGACCAATGATGAATTTTATCAAGTCATTTAACCACAAAACTTCATAAGGGAATTCATGTGACCTTAATTAGGAACTCCATTCCACACTCTTTCTCATCCATATATGCTTTCCATGTCTCACCTCACTAATGGTTTCATGTTCTTGTTCAATGTCTTGGTTTGATATGTTAAAATTATTAGGTAGTTTCTTTTGGGTTTTTGTACTTAACTTTTTGTAACAATTAATCATCCATGGGGCCCATAGACTCCTTGGTTTGAAGTTATGCAAGGGCAATAAAAGGCTTGTGCCTACTTTGGGGAGGATCCACTTGCATATCTTTTGGTTGGGTTTATTAAGTTCTTTACCCTTAGACATCCTCACAATCAAATCCTTTTGCATGCCCCATCAATAACATCCAATTGTGCACATCCTTTTATTTGTTTGTGAATTCTTAAATCCTCTTCAAGTATTTCATCGTGTTTGAGCTTTTCAGAATTTAATGGATTGCTTATTCATTTTACCCTATTTGTCAATCTTCTCGCTAACACTACTAAAGAAATCAATTCACAACCTAGCCAAATGTAACTATTGATGAGACAAGGTACCTGCTAGCTATATGTTACATATTGCATACTAATCCATGATTTTGTTGTGAGTACAGTGGAAAGTGTGGACTGGAAGTGAGACTATCTTCAACAAGGGTGATGCAATAGCACCATGCAATGAGGATTGCTCATGACCATTGGATCTTATCACTTGCTCTTTAGTTGCTAAGAGGAGTTGGATGCTAGTTTTGTCCATGGTGTTTCCCTCCCTTGTCATAAACATCCAATTTTATAAAATATTAGATATCTATAGATTTGGGCACTTAGAGTTTGTTTGTTCCATCTAAGTTAGTCTAAATGTTAGTCGATAATCACATACCTGAAACACCACAAAAATTTCAGCAACACTTCCAGACAACTTCAAATCCTCTAAAATGGCTTCAAGTAGCCCACCATGGAACAAGCAAGGTCCCCCTGGGGCCCACAGATCACGACAGCAAGTCTTGGTGTCAAGAATCATTAGTTTCAAGGTCAAAAAGTGCAATTTTGGCTAAGTACACTATGCTTGCGCTATGCTTATGTTGCACAGCGTAAGGATCAGTGTCACCAACTTTTGGAGCCCCGAAATTGAGTCAAAATAGGCCGAAATCAAGCACAAGGACCCCCCATGACCTTCACCAAGGTCCCCAGCAGCTCCCAGCCTCCAAAAAATCAAAATTTGGGTCTTAAATGAGGTATTTTCAGTTAATTACACTGGGGCTACATTTTCTTACGCTGCATAGCATGAGGATTCGCATGAACACTATTCATCGCGTAAACACTATTCATCACGTAAACACTATTCATCCGTGTGAACACTATTCATCCAAGTAAACACTATTCATCAGTGTGAACACTATTCACCAGCGTAACCAACTTCTAGAAAAATTTCAGAAAATGGCAGAAAATTCTCAGCATCAGCAACTTCCAGAAAATTCCAGAAAATTTCATCAACGTAAACACTATTCGCGTGAACACTATTCATCAACGTAAATACTATTTGCATGAACACTATTCATCAACGTAAACACTATTCATGACATAAACACTATTCATCCGTGTGAACACTATTCATTGCGTAAACACTATTCATCCACGTGAACACTATTCATCCACGTAAACACTATTCATCAGCGTGAACACTATTCACCAGCGTAACCAACTTCCAGAAAAATTTCAGAAAATGGCAGAAAATTCTCAGCATCAGCAACTTCTAGAAAATTCCAAAAAATTTCAGAAAAACTCAGGGACAAAGAAGTTTCAAGCAAGACAGGTCGAATTTCCCTTGTACATTTCATTGTAAATCTTTATTTGTGAGATAGTTAGGCTCTCACGGTCTAAATTAAATGTACTTTCATGGGCTTGAATAACCCATAAATTGTAAAAAGCGATGTACCTGGTCAAGAATGTAGCTTGCCGACATACATCCAACTCTCGCCAGCACGCATCTAAATCTAACCTCACCATTAAGTGTGAAAAATGTACCTGGTCAAGAATGTACTGGTTATGCACTAAATCTTAAAGCCCAAAATGTTGAATTTGTGATATCATTGAATTATTGGGTACTTAAATAATAAATCTAACCTCACCATTAAGTGTGAAAAATGCTAGAAGTGACTATTCATATGTTGAAAATGGACATCATATGCTTGAGTTGTGTGAAAATTAAGCTTTTAAGGTTGTTGAGGCACTATGTCAGGCAAGGCGTAAAAACTAATTTTTGGGGTTCCCTAGGATGGATTTGACATAATCCTGCTCTCTGAACACCATCATAGACTCATATCCCAACTTCTCATGGCTAGAAGTCAAGCCTTACAACTACCTCCCATAGAGCCTCAAGATGAAGAAGATGACTTTGCAGTCCAATCTGAACATGGAGAATCATACCATACTGTTAGCCCCCATGCCCATACAAACCCACTGTTTCAACCTTTCCTGGAAGAAACAATATTTCCACCACCAGCTTCCTTATGGAAAGTAGCCATTCCCATCCCCATCTTTCCCAAGTCCAACATTCAAACTAACGCATCTACTTTCGTCATACCATTACAAACACCATCCCAACAGACTAATGCAGGAACGACTTCTCAACCTCAAGCGATTGGAATGCCATCGGTCATACCTGCTTCCACGTCCATCCGTTATGTACCTCAAGTGCAAATCCAACAAATACCAATGATCACTTCACAACCTGTGACTGGGTAGTGGGTCCCACTAGCTGTTCAGCAAAACTCGTCTACTCATTATATTGTACCACATCCCATAATCTCAACCCCGAATGCTGTCCCACCACAACAAACAATAGTCCAACAACCTCTTTTTCCACAAATGATACCACAATCGAGTCATTATCAATTATCATCAACCCAAACTGCCAGTCTTCCTACCACCCAAGAATGGGCAGACACACAAAAAATGGTGCACTCCTTGGCAGAGGAATTAAAATGCCTTAAAATTTTGAACAATGAGGAAGTTAAAGTACTAGATTTCTATCAAGATGACCTGATTGACCCCTTAGTTCCACCTTTAACCTTGCCAAAAGAAGTCTCGTTACCTCAGTTGACCAAGTACAATGGAGAGGGAGACCCAAATGCCCACCTAGTGACATTCCGAACTGAAAGCCTTTTGCTTCAAGCATGGCCCCATGTAATTTTACGTGTGTTTGTTATGTCCTTAATAGGAAAAGCCTTAGACTGGTACCAAGCCTTACCCCGTAGCTCTATATCTTCTCTAGAGGATTTGTTGCACCAGTTTGTCACCTGTTTCAAATACAATCTAAAACCTGAAGCCACGTTAGATAACTTGATTCAGATTAAATAAGCGCCTTTAGAGCCAGCAAAGAAATTTATCCAAAGATGGAGTGCCACCCTGAATGAACTTCATGAGCCTATTCCTGAAACGTATCTGCTTACCATCCTTAAGGTAGCTGCAAATGACTTCATTAAATCAAAGCTTTATTATCTAAAACCCCGTACTTTGAGCCAAGCATTTGCACAAATTAAGGACATAGAGGAAGCAGTGCAAGCTAGCAATGACCCAGCTTATGTGGCCGACAAAAACTAACATACTCACAAGCAAAACACAACCAAGGTGACAGTAGCTGCAATCACAAAAGCAACCAACTGGGGCCCAAAAGCTAAGCAACCTAAAGCCCCAGCTAACAAAGCCGCCAACTTTGGTGCCAACTCACTTACATCGACAGGGGCCACCCTAAGGCCCAACTTTCAGTGCAAGGACCACTCAAAGTATACACCACTACCGATGGAACCCTCTCAACTATTGGAGCAACTCTTGAAAGCCTGGCAAATCCAACACAAACACGTATCGAAGATTACCCGCCAAAGACATGATAGGTACTGCGAGCTACTAAGGATCCCCACCTTAGTAGTACCAAATGAGCCCCCAGTACAACAACATTTTAAATTGGACCAATACTGTCATTACCACCAAATGGCTGGTCATAGTACAGACAACTATCATTCCTTGCAAGATGACCTGCAGGGAATGATAGAACAAGGCCAGCTAGTGATTGACATGGTAAGTCAATCCAACACAGATGATGCTTCCTATGTCATAAACTTAATTAGCATAGGTGGCAAGCCCAAACATGTGCAAAAACCTTTTGTGATCCATGTGCCTCCCAGCAAGGTAAGGATTCCCCTAGCCTCCACAAACAAGAGGCCTTCCTTTGTTATGAAAGTGCCACCCCAGGCACCCACAACACCCTTTGTGGTCAAGGCTCCACAAACATCGTCCGCTAAGACGTTAAACTAGCATGACACTACAAAAAAAACTGCTAAGCAACCTTTCATCATCAAGGTGCCACAAGGTGATGGCCCCTCAACTACCTGAAGCCCAATAGTGGGCAGCATCTCGATCCCTCCTCATTCAAGGGTTGACCCCACTAGCAACTTGGGTAGGTCCACTAAATGGGAACACAAGAGGACAAACGAGCACCTCTCAACTCCCATGGCTGAAGCAAAGGCCGCAACTTGCAAACAACAACTGAACACTGGGGCCCCTACCCCTAAGAAAACCAAGCCTAGGTCCCCCTCCCGAGAGGTCTGTCTCTCAAGCTTCATAGAGGAAGTTTAAGCCAACACAACGACCAACAACACAGACTTCGTAGCTGCACTAGCCCAAGTAAAACAAACACTAAAATAGAAGAACACAAAAATGAGTTTGTACGACCTGGTCATGACTTTAGCCACTCATTGCGAAGCCTTGGCTCAAATGTTAGCATCCATTCCTGTTATAGAGAACATCCCCGCAAACGAAGAATCCATCTGTGCAATGATTTTACAATAGACACCACAAGGATTGGGTTGAAATACCTTAGCCTTCCGCGACGATGCAGTTAAAGTCAACCTTGAATGAGGGGAAGTCATAACAACTCCACTATCGATTAGCATTCGTGTTGGGCAGTTCACCATCCGTAGAGTGCATGTTGACGATGGTGCAGCAATGAACGTAGTCCTATACTCTGTCATCGATAAGCTAGGCCTGGCAGATGAAATCAGGCCAACCAAAACCACATGTATAAAATCCTTCAATGGATCACATGTTAGGGAGGGTACAATCAACTTAGCCTTTGTAGCAGGAGAGCAATTTCCCACTAGCACAGATTTTACTGTCATAGAGGAGATGCTAGGTTTCAACATGATTCTAGGTAGGCCTTGGCTAGCTCAACTAAGGGCCATCTCCTCTCCCATCCACCAAGAAATCCACCTTCCATACGAAGATGGTCAAGTTATCATCCATGGTGATAACATTTCCTCTTCGACTATCCACAACATAGACATGGTGCAAGTTTTGGAAGAAGAGTTTCTTAATGGTACACCTACAACAACCAACGCAACCCTTAAGGCTAACACACCCGAATGAGCGGTTGAATTCAACAACCCCCCAGAGGACCCTAAACCTTGCATACTCCCTAATCCATGCATGGTTAGGAAGCAACTACATGACCACGACTTTCCCTTGGCTTAGAATGTGGTGGATGCCTACCTACCCTTTGCCTCCACTTGCCATGCATTTTTGACTTTTGTTTACATTGCACTAGCCTATGCGTTTACATTTTTCCCGCTCACTTAGATCACACATTTTGCTTTGTTTACACATTCGTCAACTTAGTTTATACATTGCATTTGAAAAACATCAAACATAAAAACATAAAACTACAAAAACACATGGCCCGAAAAGACCTTAAACTAGCATACGGCCCGGAACAACCTAAAACTATTACTTTTTGCATTGCTTTTCTTTCATTCATACATTCTAACTCCATGTACGGTAGGTGTCGCTTGATGTTGTTTTCTTCCTAGTTGATTTTTGCAGGATTTCACAGGCATGTAGCATGACCATGCATGCAGCATCACACTTTACATAAGCAAGGTAAGCATCAGTCCACTATGCCTATAAACTAGCACAGTGTAGTCCTGGCATCATGACTTAAAACTGATACCACAGAATAGTCCTGGCATCATGACTTAAAACTATTACCACAGAATAGTCCTGGCATCATGACTTAAAACTGATACCACAGAGTAGTCTTGGCATTATGACTTAAAACTGATACCACAGAGTTTTGTTCGGTATGACACTAAACTACTACATTCGTCCGCCATGACATGAAACTAGCATCCAGAGTCCACTAAGACTATAAACTAGTTTGCCTCTTTATAGTTCGCTATGACTATAAACTAGCAATGCATCATCTACTACAACGCTAAACTAGCGTCGTCCAAGGGGTTATGACATAAAACTAATCCACAACAGTCCACTAAGACTATAAACTGGTGACATCATCAATGACTAGGAAAAACTTGAAAAGATCTGTTGCTGCAGTTGGCTGTTCATGTTCCACAAATACTTGCTGCATGATTTGTATCATGAATACTAATGAAGCTAATGCTATTCATGATTCTGTCTGCTTTGAAAAATTGCACACAATAACTCCATCTCCTTGTTTAAAGTGTTTAGCTGACTGTTTCATTTGTGATTTTCTTGTCTTCTTGGAGTTGTGTTTGCAGGATGATACTTCTGAGGCGATCGTGCATAGATGCACTTCATCGTGACGACAACGTATCACATTCTTCCTGATGCATGTAACTGGGTTAATCAATCCATTCATAAGTACATTCCTGACTCCCAATGCATCCCCAATTTCCCCATCATGCTCCCCTTAGCCTATTCAATTATATCCCCTTGATACATTCTGCTCACCTCAAAACTCTTAATACACTATTGCACACTGCAGCTCTCTGAGCAGTTGCAATGCAAAACACAATACACAGTACATGATGAAAAATGCAAGTGCTCATATACAAGCACGGCACAAAAAGCAAGCTCTTTCAAAAAAGATCAAAAAAAAATGATGAAAAAAAGGAAAAGACAAAATAAAGCAAAAACAAAAGAAAAGAAGAAACAAACAAGAAAAACAAGAAAAAGAAAACAAAAGGGTCAAAGAGCGAAATGCATAGAAAAAGGTCTTCATGACCCCGTTGACATCATAAACAAAAGACTATTGGCCATTCTCATACAAGCCTCAAGCGAGAAGGCAATTGTCTTGAAAAAACAGTTACACTTATGTCTCAAAGAGACCATCTTGCACATCATCGCGTGGCTTTGGCTATTCACAACGGGCCCCATAAAAACTCTTTAAGAGTTCCATTTCTCCAAAGAATGCACCTCCTATGTCTCGATTTTGAGTCTTCTGAAACCTTGGCTATTGATAAGGACTAATGACATAACTTGTTCACGCGAGAGCATTCCTCTCCCAATTCCAACAGCAATCATCACCCTCGACCAACTCTTGGCTTCCTCTAGTTACAACCAATCCCCTTGCATCTTGAACTACATTCCTGCAATCCCAATCCCATGTACTTTTGAAAATGGTGCGATGACATCCAGCCAAGGGCTGACGGTTAATGTTTGATGCTTTGTTGTTCATGGTGTTTTTGCACTTCTTTGTCGACGCCTCTTGGGTGGATTCCTCCAGGCGTCAACAAAGAGGGGCCAATGAAACACCAAAAAAATTTCAGCAACACTTCTAGACAACTTTAGAGCCTCTGAAATGACTTCAAGCAACCCACCATGGAACAAGCAAGGTCCCCCTAGGGTCCATAGATCACGACGACAAGTCTCGGTGTCAAGAATCATTAGTTTCAAGGTCAAAAAGTGCAATTTTGGCTAAGTACACTGTGTTTGTGTTGTGCTTATGTTGCACAGCGTAAGGATCAGCGTCACCAACTTTTGGAGCCCCAAAACTAAGTTAAAATAGGCCGAAATCAAGCACAAGGATCCCCCATGACCTTCACTAAGGTCCCCAGCAGCTTCCAGCCTCTAGAAAATCAAAATTTGGACCTTAAATGAGGCATAGCGTAAGGATCTGCGTGAATACTATTCATCAGCATAAATACTATTCATCGCGTAAACACTATTCATCAATGTAAACACTATTTATCGCGTAAACACTATTCATCCGTGTGAACACTATTCATCCACATAAACACTATTCATCACGTAAACACTATTCATCTGCGTGAACACTAGTCATCCACGTAAACACTATTCATCAGCGTGAACACTATTCACCAGCGTAACCAACTTTCGTAAAAATTTCAAAAAATGGCAGAAAATTCTCAACATTAGCAACTTCCAGAAAATTCCAGAAAATTTCAAAAAAACTCAGGGACAAAGAAGTTTCAAGAAAGACAGGTTGAATTTCCCTTATACATTTCATTGTAAATCTTTATTTGTGGGATAGTCAAGCCTTGATGATCTAAATTAAATGTACTTTCATGGGCTTGAATAACCCATAAATTATAAAAAGCAATGTACCTGGTCAAGAATGTAGCTTGCCGACACACATCCAACTCTCGCCAGCACGCATCCAACCTGAGCACAACTGTCCATTGGATACATATCACTAGATCCGCTTTTCTTTCATATCCCAACTGTTGATTCCATTTTGGAATGCTGTGCCGGAGCCCAGCCCAACCCTATAAATACCCTGTCAATTCACATAAATTGGGAGGCAATTGGAGACATTGGCAATTCTGAGAAAGTGCAGAACTTGCAATCCTTGGGTGCTCGGCATACCTGATTGTTGGCATCCAAGCATTTCTCACATTCATCACATCACTTGAAACATCATCCCGGGGCTTAGTGCTTGACCTGCCATCCACACATGCAGCTACACTTTGACCGGTGCATACCTTTTTTATTAAACAATACAATATAGTTCATTGCCTTCCATTTACATTGTTTAGTTCTATTTATGCTTTGTTTACAATATAGCTCTGTTTACGCTTTATTTATAATTCAGTACGCTCTGTTTACATTTTATGTCGCTGTTTGCATTCCGTTTACATTCCGTTCACTAGTTTTTTTCATAGCATAGCGAAGCTCTTACAGTTTGTTTTCTCTAGAGTTGGAATAATTTTTGAGTGCCTGTAGTAGGAGTTTGAGTGTGTATGGACCTTTATTCGAGCACTGATGTACTTGAGCATAGCAATATGACGAAAATAAAGACGAGCCCTTTGAATAATCCTTGTAGCACCGAGAATAGATTATGTTTTCTTTAATGCATTTATCATTCATGCACTTTACTTTAATGCACTTTAATTAGACAATTAATATCTAGTTGTTAATGAACACAAGCACAACCACTTCAAGCATATGTGTAGCACTTGATAACCTAGAAACACTTAATGTTTGGTAACCTAGTAGTGCTACATATGTTTAGGATGTGTCCAGAGGGTGGGAACGAGTACTTGTTTGGTAACCTGGTAGTGCTATAGAGTGATCTTAAGACTATCTATTAGGGTTATGCACTAAATCTTAAAGCCCAAAATGTTGAATTTGTGATATCATTGAATTATTATGTACCTAAATGATAAATCTAACCTCACCATTAAGTGTGAAAAATGCTAGAAGTGACTATTCATATGTTGAAAATGGACATCATATGCTTGAGTTGTGTGAAAATTAAACTTTTAAGGTTGTTGAGGCACTATGTTGGGCAAGGAGTAAAAACTAATTTTTGGGGTTCCCTTGGATGGATTTGACTTCACCATTGGGTCTAGATGGTTGAAAACTATAGAAAAAAACTTTTCATTCATCAAAAAGGCTTTTGAAATCAAAAGTTATGGCTTCTGGAGTCTAGGACCTTTGGTGCAAAAAAGGAGACTTCCTGAGAGGTCACCCATCCCAATTTTACTCCAGGGTAAGTACACTTAATTATGGAATTGTAGAATTTTTCTCTCTATTGCTTATAATGTGCCAAATTCTATTTTTGAAAATTATTTTATTAAATTTTTAATTTGTATTAACCATTTGATGACAAAATTTTTGAATTTTCCATGAATTGATGAAAATTTTAATTTTTTTGTTAGGTGATGGAGAATTTATTGTTTTCATGTTAATGGTAACAAAAACCATAGTGGGGCCTTTGTAATGGCCTAGGTGGATCCTGAGTAGTTGAGCAGTGGATGGTAATGGGGTAAGAAACACAGACGAGTCAAGTAATGTGGCAAATGGAGGTGCACATAGTTGGTGGTGGTGGTCGCAATGGCAAAGTTGATGGAAAAGGGGCTACACTAGGTAGCATAGCCCAAGCCTATGTAGCCCCTTTTTAGGGCTTTCATGGCCTATCCCTGGGCTCATGTAGCCTTGTTTAAGGCCTACATGACCCGTTACTGGGCTTGCGTATCCCTTTTTCAAGGCATACACTACCCTTTTTCAGGGCTTGCACGACCCTTTTATAGGCTCATGTGACCTTCATTGGGGTGCCTGTGGCCCTCCACATGGCATGCGTAACACCAAACAAGGCTAGCACAACCCTCAAAACACATTGGTGTTGGAGGAAAAGATAGTGATCTACAATAGGAGAGGCAATTTTTGGTAGCTTGGGAGGTGGTGTTTGGTGGTGTGGAAGGTGGTTTTTTGATGGCCTGAGAGGTGGTGTTTGATAGCATGGGAGGTAGTTTTTGGTGATGTAACAGGTGATTTTCAATGACATGGGAGGCAACTTTTGGCGATATGGAAAGCAATGATCTACGATACCATTCATGTCTATGGGCATCGTGGGTAGCTAAAAATCACAATAGATTTTTCAATGATGATAGCACATGTGCTAGAAAAATAATAGATGATAAGCAATGAAAAACATCACTAGGGTTTCAATGGCAAGTGAGGTTTTGTGTAGGTGCAGATGATCTGACAATGGCTAATAGAAGGCTAGGACATGACACATAGTAGAAATGTTTGTATTGGGCTATGCTACTCACNCTTTTATTATGTTTTTAACTAATAATATATATTTTTATTTATATTATATATATATATATATATTAATTAAAAACATTTTGGGGCATGAGGTCAAACCCACGGCCTCCCACTTGATAAGTATTTTAGAGAATTTTTTAACTTTTTATTATTATTTTATTCTCTTTGCCTCAGCGGTTAACGTGGTGGTTTGGATAATGATAGGGCATAGGTTTAGTATAGGTAAATGGTGATTTTAGGTTGATTCCAAACCCTAAAATTTTGACATTTTTTAAATAATAAATTAATAATTTTAATAATTTAATATTATTTTAATGCACATATAATGAAAAAATTTAAACATTAACATCTCCCAAATTGTAAGTTTGATTAAGATGAAATTTGTATCATTTGAATTTTCTCGACAAGTACTATGTAGTGGATATAGTCTTAGGGTTCAAAAATGAAGTTGAAGTTTCAATATTTAAAAGGATCAAAATAACCTATTTTGTTGAACTGACATTTTTAGGATGATATATGGTAACTTAAAGTCTTCTAGATTATTTGAATAATGAGTTTCAATAAAATAAAGAATAATTTAGGTCATGGTTACTAATGGTTTTTTGAAATAAATTTAACAATGACCCTAATCAATTAATAACTATAGTATTAAGATGGGTAGGAGTTACCTGGGCTGGTGTGTCATTGTCTTACTAATACCTCTTATAATTGATGAATCTTAATGAGGTGTGATCAGATATCACAAACATATGGTACATCCAGTGATGTTCAATGGCTTTTCTTGTGTTGTGGCTTCAAGGTTCATCATTAGGTTCATGTTGTAGTCAACCCATGGTTCTGAATGACCCTTGGATCATGGTTTTCTCTAATACAAATTGTGACATCCCGTCCCTAGATGTCATGGCAAATGTCAAATATATGATATATTAGACATTATGTGTACAAAGAAAATATATAAAATGTGAAATATATGTGATATTCAACATTATTTATAAAGGAAATAATAAGAAAATGTAGAAAGAGAAAGAAAATGATGCTTTATTGATATGGAAAAGTGTATCTGGATTGTGCTCTAAGGGTGTTCCTTGGGATTTTCTTTCTTTGACATTTATTCTTTAGAGGCAATCTAGCACTGCCATCACAGTTAGGCCTATAACCTAGTAAAAAAGGATGGCTAGTCCACTTCCTATCCCACTTCACCTAGCTACCCATGGCTTGCGTATACTGGCTCCACCACTCCATGCTGGCATGATCTCTATGCCTAGGTATAAATGCCTTAGGTCAAGCCTCCTAAGGTTACCTTAAGAGACACATCCTATTATTACAACATGTTCTTTTAGGTCTTAATCACAACTACCCTTTTGGGTCTCGTTAAGATGATAATAACACTTGTTATGAAGAGACACCATCTTCATTAGGCAACAACATCATTTGGGAATGGGGATGTGACACGAATTGTGTAACTAATGACATGCCATAGAGATCTTAAGGCTATATGTAATGGTTGTTTTTCCAAAATGGCATGATTAGTTATCCTTATGTTGTAGACATTTAAGGTAAAGTTTCATGATATTACCAAATGATTAAGTGCTTGAATGATAAATTTAACCTCACCGTTGAGTTTAGAAGGGTGAAAAATGTTGAAGATGACTATTCATATGTTGAAAATGGACATTCTATGCTCAAGTTATACTAAAATAAAAATTTTTAAGGGTCTTAAAGCACTATATCTAGGAAGGCATAAAAACTAATTTTTTGAATTCCCTGGGATTGACTTAACTTTACCATTATGTTTAGAAGGTTAAAATGTGTAGGAAACAACTCTTCATTTGTTGAAAAAGGCTCCCAAAATCAAAAGTTATGGCTTCTAAGGTAAGGACCTTTGGCACAAAAAACAAGACTTCCTAAGAGGTTACCCATCCCAGTTCTACTCTAGGTTGAGGACACTTAATTATGGAATTTTTATTCGTGTTATTACCAGGGTGCCTGATTCCATTTTGAAAATTATTTGCATGTGTTTTTTAGTTAAATCAATGCGTTGATGATGGAAATTTTGAATTTTCCATCTATTGACAGAAATTTCAAAATTTTCATCAATTGCCAAAAACTTTCAAATTTTTCATTGATTGATGAAAAAATTCTTCCATTACCAAAGGTAGAGACAATTACTAAACATGAACGATGGTGAGGTAGGGAATGCACATGAAGGTAGCGGTAGGTGAGGTAATGAATGTACATGAAGGTAATGGTAGGTGAGGCAAGGGTATGCATGAAGCAGCATGGTAGTGGTAGTGTGCATTGGTAGCAACTATGTTGGATGGCCAATCCTAGCTACATGGCATAGGCCTATGTGGTCACTTTCCAGGGCTTACACAACTCTTCAGAGGACTCGTGTAGCCCTTTATAAGGCCTTTGTAGCCTATCTTAGGGCTCATTCGGCCCTCCCTAGGGCCTGCATGGCCCTCTCTAGGGTCTACGTAATTCATCTTAGGACTTGCACCATCCTCCTTAGGGCTTGTGTGGCCCAAAATGGGGTCCATGCAGCTTATGTTGGGCCAACGTAGCCCAAGAGGGGCTTGCACTATCTACGCAAGGGTCTGTGTAACCCTTGCAAGGGCTAGCATGGCCCACACAAGGAGGCAATACTCTACATGATTTCTAGGGTTCTAGCACTAAAAAATGGGTCGTTAATAGTGGCACTTGGAGGGTGTTGAGGGTTCCTATCATTCACAAAGTTTGGGGTGCTTGTAATTGATGGTGCTGTTAGTGGCCATGGAGTGCTAGGGATGCCTATAATCAGTGGCCCCATTAGTTCCCACAAAGAATTAGGGATGCTTGTAATCGATGGTGCCATTAGTGCCTATGGAGCACTAGGGATGCCTATAGTTGGTAGTGCCATCGGTACCTATAGAGCACGAGGGACATCTGTAATTTTTAGTTCTAGGAGTGCCTATAATCCATAACACTATTGGTGGTAGAGTGAAAACTGGTAGTTGAGTAGTGGATAGGACAATGTGCGATGTGGCTAGGCTATGGGGTGACACATGGTGTGTGGTAGTGTATGAAGAGTGGCTAGTTGGTTGTCATTGGATGCATTGTGGCCCCCTTGCTACCAACCTCTTGTGGCCCTACCGCAACACTATGGCCTTACTATAGCCTTGTGGTACTGTGTAGTGGGGTAGGCCTCATTGCCACCAACTATTGGTCGATCATGTCACTACTTGCTAGGCCTATGGGCCTTGCAGCCAATAACAAGGCCAATCATGACCCATCCAAAAGGGCTTCCCCCCATTTTTTATTAAATAAATAAAATGAAAATTGTAACTTCCCGTTCCCAGATGTCATGGAAAATGTAAAATATGCATTATATTGGACATTATGCATAAGAAGACAATATAGAAAACATCAAATATATATAACATTTAACATTAGGCATAAAGAAAATAATAGACATAGTGTAGAAAGAGAAAGAAAAGAATTCTTTATTAATTTGGAATAGAGTATTCGAATCATGCTCTGAGAGCATTCCTTTTCTTACTAACATCTTTTGCAATTGATGAATATTACCAACATCTCTTTCAATTGATGAATCTTGATGAGGTGTAATCAGCTCTTCATCGGTCAATGATATCCATGAAAGAATTTTGTTGGTTGGTGAAATCTATGTCTTTTGTAGATGTCTAATCCATTGTTCATAAACTTAATGGAATAGTATCTTCTAGCTTAGATCATAGACATATGGTACATCTAGTGATGATCAATGGCTTTTCCTATGTTGTGGCTTCATGGTTCATCATCAAGTTCATGTTGTACTCAACCTATGGTTTTGAATGGCCCTTGGATCATGGTTTGCTCTAATACCAATTATGACATCCCATTCTCAGATGTCATGAAAAATGTCAAATATATGTTATATTATTCATTATGCATAAGAAGAAAATATACCAAATGTCAAATATATGTAATATTCGACATTATGCCTAAAAGAAATAACAAAGAAAGTATAGAAAAAGAAAGAAAAGAATGCTTTATCAATTTGGAATAGAGTATTTGGATCATGCTCTAAGATTGTTCCTTGGGGTTTTCTTCCTTTGGCATCTATCCCCTTAGAGGCAATCCAGCACTACCACCATTGTTAGGCCTACAACCTAATCAGAAGAGATGGCAGTCCACTTTCTATTCTACTTTACCTAGCTCCTGTGACTTGCCTGTACTGGCTCTACCACTCAATGCTTAGAATGACCTCTAAGCATAGGTATAAATGCCTTAGGTCAAATCTGCAAAGGTTACCTCAAGATACATGTCCATTATTACAATACACCCTTTCAGGTCTCAATTATAACTACTCTTTTTGGGTCTTGTTATGATAATCATAACACTTGTTATGAAGAGACACCATCTTCGTTATGCAACAACATTGTTTGGGAATGGGGATGTGATAATGTAACTATTTGAGTAAGCATTATAGTAATTAAGTTCTTCTCTGTTGATATCAAAGTATAGTACTCTCTTTAGGATCTTGTGTAGGTAGATGAAGTTCCTATCCTTCAAATATTTTTTGGACTTGCTTTAAAGAAGATATTTTTCTTGGATTTTGGTTTATTTATCATGATGTCCTCTTGTGTAGTGAATACCCTAGTAGCACTCTTTTGTGTTTGCAATTCTCCTTTGCATTACTAGTGGCGATACTAGTGATAATGGATTAGGAACTTAGTATTAGTAACCTAGTGTTGTTAAGATATATAAGAATGAGAATCCATGTATGTTTTTATGGGTCTATGGTATTCAAGTGGATAGTAGGAAGAGAAGGTATGTACTGAAGTATTTCTAAGAGAAATAGGATGTTGTGCATAGTATCCATTGGGATCTAGTTATTTGCATGGATACTACTACCTTAGTAGTTATCTAAAATTACCTTGAGGATAAGGTAATCACTTGGGCATTTGTTTCTTAATAAACATCAAATCAAGTACATATGCCCTAGACTCCTTTATGTGGGCCATGATAGGAAAACATCCCTTAGGATATCCATATTAACAATACTTTGAAATCTATTTCTTCTTTTGAACTTGAGTTCATTATTTTCTCTATCATAGAAAATTTTCATTTATTCTTATATTTTTCATGTTCATTATCTTTTTTCTTCTTTCTATTCTATTTTTTATTGAAGGTTTGCTCAATTCTTTCCTCTACTATCTTAAGTGTTGTAGTGAATTTTTCATTTATAGAATCCCACATTTTTTCTACCTTTGTTGTAATATCACTTATTGATTTTTGGATGGGTAGAGTCTTCCATTGGATTACATCTTCTAATATTTCTTCTTCTTGTGTTTTGGATATCCTTATATGTATTTTTCTAATAGATGGATCTCTGTTATATTCTTTAGATGATTATTTTTTTCATAGCTTCCCTTCTTCTTTTCCCACTTGTTCTATCAACTATTGGATCTAAAAAGCTATCATTTTAGATAATCTAACTTGGGAATACACTCCAAAGTGTTTCTCTTTTTTTGTTTCTTAGTTCATTTATAATATAAAGTAGTTGTTCCTATTGAGAGAATCCATGGCTTGGGAATCTATGCAATAAGGAGTAATACGTATCCATTGCTATATTAAGGAATTCATGGATATCTTGTTTCCATCCTTGGATATGTTTTTTAAATTTGATACTGTAGAGTAAGTTTAATACTTATCATTAAAGAGTTCTAGCATGGTATTCCATCTTTAAATTAATTCTAATTCTAAGGATTTATACCAGCCCTTCACATCGTTTATGAGTGTCATGGAAAATAACCTTAATTTTTGCAAATTATTTTCTATATTTTGTAGGATGAAAGCATCATGAAAGGCTTGGATGGTGTTGTGAATTTACATTATATTTGCCTCAAAATTCTGAAATATTATGCATGTCAAGTTATTTGATGGAACTTTTCCTTAAATGCCTAGTAGAAATGTACATATCTTTTCTGATGTTGAACATATTGTGAGTGGCTAAAAAGTCATTCTTCATAGTCTTTGGGTTTGTAAATTCTATTATAGTGATGAACCTTTTGATTCTCTCTATTTTCATGTCTAATTCTTTCTCCTCTTTCTTCATGTTTATCTTTCTCTTCATCAGGATGCCTTATTTTATTTTCATGTCTCTCATGATTTCTTTTTCTTTCTCTATTGTGATTCCTTAATATTTATTTCCTGTTATCATAATCTATTGATGAATGTAAGGAAGAAAATGAAGAATTTGAAGAGTGGTGTTGGCTTGTTCTTCTTCTGTAACTCCTTGATTAATCTCTTATAGATCCATTAAAGGTCCTAGGTCTTGAGTGCCTTCATAGTTTGAAGCCCTTTTTATTTCTTTGAGGGGTTTCTCCAAGAGTTGAATGTAGTTTTATTTTAATTGAATCTTTAATACAAGTAATTAGTATCTAAAAATGATACCTGTAAGTTTTCTATAATTTTTCATCTTGAAATGGAACATATTCTTTTACTTTGAAGACAACTATCTATGATTCCTTGTTTCCTTTATCTTGTTTATATTTTTCCTCCATAATGACATCCCTTCTTGCTTGTGCCTTTGTTGACCAATATGGCCTAGTCATATTTTTGGTGACTTGATATCCTTCTTACACATTATTAAGATTTAACCTCATGAGGACTACTTGAAGCATTGATGGTGCTGAATGTTTAGGTGATAAGATAATATTTTCCTGTAACTCTTTCCATCTGAGCTATTCATCTTGGTGGAAAATAGATGTAAAATCAAGATAATAAGGATCAATATGAGCATATGAAATTCTAGTTTGCATCAGTCCTATAATGTCTCATCCCTTGTTAAGGATAGAATTTTATTATTAATCATGTAATTAGCCTTCAAAAGAAGGGGTGCCTTATTATAAGAAGTTATAACTATTGACGGTACCTGTCAAAATGGGTGTGACCTATGACATTTAAGGCCAAGCTAGAGGTTCTATTAGCATGGAGTTGGAATGCTAGATTGGCAAGTAATAACATCTAGGTAAAGGTGGATAATAAGGGACTAATCATCCCTTATGCCAAATGGTCTAAACATGGTGGTAGTGCTGGATTTCCTCTAAGGCCTAAGTGTCATAGGAAGATAGCCCAAGATCATTATAATGTACCAACCATTCCATAAATAAAGTACTAATGTTATTTTTTCTTATTAATTTCATGTTTATTTATTATTATTTTTTAAGTTCAATGAGTTATTGAGTTATTTTTAAGTAATTTGATGATTTTACACAACGAATGATCATACTTCATCAACATCTGAGAATGGGATGTCACATTTGATGTTGGAGAAAATCACGATTCAAGAGCCAAAGTTGAAGAAAATGAGAAATATGATTAAAGTTATTTATTAATATAAGAATGATGTACATTATGTAGAGGAATAATGCAAGTGTGGAGATGATGAAAAGAGGGGAAATCAATCATCCATTTTAAAAAATTTAAGAAGATCTATGATAAATTTGGATTGAGCCTTGCATTTTACCTTGGCCATATCATTCTTGTTGATTATAGCTTGACATCTAATCAAACCATCATAGAGTTTTATAATGTATTTTGTGGCACATTTAGATGCAACCTATGACTTGTTAGCCTTTGTATGTTTAGATTCCAATAGGTTCACCTAAAGGATCCATTGTGCCACATCTTCCTACCATTCCTTATCCTTCCTCTATATGCACAAAATTAGAGTTATATGATTTTTTAAAAAATAAGAAATATATAATGATTTAGTTACTTATGCAAAGTCAATCATGCACTCATGGTTTAGTAAGTACTAAGCCAAGTAGGTAATGCTCTTCAATTTTGCTAAAGTTTATTCAAGATTCTTGCTGACCTCTAGAACATCATTAGGGATAGCATGAAAAGAGGATGTAGTACTAGCTTACATAAAATTGTAATCACTCTTGAAGTCACAAGATGTGAACTCTCTCAAGTGATACAACTCCTCATAGAGAAAGTAGGAAGTATCTTTTGCAATTTGATCATCCAAATTTCAAAGAAAAAAAATTCCTCTTCTACAACAACCACCATCTATCCTAAGGAGAAATATGAATTCATAATGAAAATGAAGGGGATTATGCTAATAAATCCAAAAATAGAGGATGCTATCATGGCATATGATAAAGAATCCTTTACTAAAGTCACACATGGAGATGATACATGAGGAGATTTCAGAAGTGATGTTGGAATTCATTCAAAATCAAACTTGCACGGAGAATCCTTCTCCAAATTTGGGATGAAGTATTGTTGACCCCTGTAAGACAAGTGAGCATCACATAAGAAGCAAAAAATTGGACATCATATACGAAGAAAGGAAAGGGATGTAATCAAAAATCATACAACTAAAGTTACCTTTGGCTCTTTTCCCTTTTCTTTCTATTTAATATTTAAAGCCACCTTTCCACTAGAACCTTATCCAATGTGTTATTAGTAATCAAAAATCAAAAGTTAGAAATAGAGTAAATATAATTATTTAAAAAAACAAACATAATGATATTGTGTGATAGATTAAAAATCCTTGGAACTCAATTTTATGACTATTGTCTCCTCATTACCACTTTCTACTAGATCAATCTACATCCTAGATTTCACTAGCAAAAAAATACTATAAAGACACATAATTAATAAATAAGGACATATAATTAAAAGTAAAAAGTGTATGCCTCATTAGTTCCTTCTAGGTTACGAGCCTGTACAAGAGCTCTTTAATATGACTTCTCATAATTCTTTCTTACTCAAGAAACTCAAAATGTATATTAGGATTGAAATGATCAAGACTATTAGTTGTATTATTATATCTTAAGATCAAGGTCATAAATAGTGGTACATAGTGTATAGTATAAGGTTTTTGAAGATTTCTCTAGATTGCAATAGAATGTTCCATGGAAAAATGAAAGGTAGAAAAATAAGATAAAGACTAGCCATAAATCCTAATAGTCTTGTCATAATGAAGAATATAGATGGAATAGGTATTAATATAGGAAAATTGGGAATTCCATAAAACCCTACTATATATTAGTTGACATAATTCATAATTTATTTCATTAATAAAATCAATAAGATAATTTTGATTTTAATGGATATAAGAATCTTTAACATAATTAGATAAATCTCTTTGATAAAATGCTTGAAACTCAATTGAGAATATATTAGAGATCAAAGGATTCCTACCTAAAGGAAAACCTAAAACTGATTAAACATTGGTAGGAGTAAGTACTAATGGCCTAAAGATAATTTTTGGAAGAAAACTTTTCCATATGTGATAAGCATTACACCATTATATTATTAGGTTTTTACAAGAGGAAGTTTTAAAAATAGGAAAAAGAAGTAACCCAAAAAACCTAGAAGTTATAAGATATTCAAAAACCTTAATACTTAACAAGCTATGTACCAAATTGGTAGCCCCAACTACATTATTTTGATGCAAAATATTAGACATTGATTTAGGGCTACTTGAGGGAGTAGAAGAATCTTGACTAGGGTGCTTAGAAGGAGTCATGATGCTATGCCTAAAGATGTATTTTTCTCTAAAACCTTTAAAAACTAGTATGCTTAAAGATGATGAAAAAATGGACCTTCTTTTCACAAATTTATATAAGATTTGAAAACCCTAACTATAGTAGAAGATAGAGCACACTCAAGAAAAGGGCAATATAAATTATGTTAACAGATAATTAATTGTTAACAGATTTTAAGCTAACTATCAATTTTCTTGATTTTTTAATTGATAAGTTAAGTAAACCAACATTATCATGAGTTGAGGATGTAGTGCTCTTGAAGATGATTTCAACAATACCAGTTTCATCAAAATTCAACTTATGATCTAGGAGATATCACTTTTCTTGATCTCCATCCCATTATTAAAATTTGTAAAATTTTAAATTTCTAAAAAATAAAGATTTAATTAAATTTTTAAAATCAAATATTTGAGGCTTGGAATTGAACAGGTAACCTCCAAGTTACCAAATCCAACTCTTAAAACTTGATTAGGTAGCCACTCAATCAAGTTTTTTGGTTATTAAAAAATAGAAGTGGATCTTTCTTTATTTAAATAATAATAAAATAATAATTTCAAAAGAAATTTTAGGCCATGCATCCTAGAGAAAGGCTATGTAGATCCTTGACAAGATCATAGGCTACTTGGGCTATGCGAACAGGGACCACTGTGCTACTACATGATGGGGCCTTTCAGCCCTGTTATGAGGCATCACAGTAAGTCATCGTGCTATTGCCTAGAACTATGTTGGTCCTTGGGAGGTCCACATAGGTCCACCTAGGCAACACAATGGAAACATGGACCATAATGCTATCGTACAGCAAGGTCACAAGAACAACACCCTCATGTGTTCTTTGCTTTATCCATTACTCTATTGTGCCTCATTATTGTTGCTACATTCCCTTGCTATTGTTGTCATTTCACCATCACCTACCATTGGTGCTAGGAAATGTTTCCTCCCTCAATGCATCATAGACATTGCACGCACCAAGGAAAGATACCTTTCTAACATGCCACATATACCACTAGTGCTAAGAAAAGCTACCTTCCTAGCACACTATAGAAACTACTCATGCTGAGAAAGGATGCCTTCCATAACACCTACGAATACCATTGGCACTAAGAAAAGATGCCTCCCCTAGCCATCATGGGCATTGTTGGGGCCAAGAAAAGCTACATCCCTTGACCATCATAGATACTATTAGTGTTAAGGAAAGATTTTGTCCTTGACCACTGTGGATGCTACTAGCACTAAGAAAAGCTACCTTCCTTTGCCACCATGGATACTGCGATCGTCGAGGAAAGTTACCTTCCTCGGCACACCATGGAAACCACTAGCACCTTGAAAAGTTACCTTTCCATGCACCCATGGACATCACTAGTGCTAGAAAAACCTACATGTTGGTGACACAAAAATTTGCTGACAATTGAAGGAAAAATTCAAAATTCCATCAATTGAAAAAAAAATTAACAAATAAACATCTAAATCAATGTGCAAAAATCAAATAATTGAACACAAAATAATATCTCAAAAAAGGAAAATTTCTCTATTGAAAACAATTGGAATAAGAATTTTGTAATTAATCACACTCACCTTGGAGTACTACTGGGATGGGTGATCTCTCAAAAAGTCTTGAAAAACATGAAATTTTTACAAAATTCAAATGACCATAAATTGTGAATTTGGAGTTTACTTTCAATAAAACAAGACCCATTTCCAATAGATTTTAATCTTTTAGACATAATCAAATGGTTAGATTAAGTCCACAGAAGNTGGTATATGTGGCATGTTAGAAAGGTATCTTTCCTTGGTGCGTGCAATGTCTATGATGCATTGAGGGAGGAAACATTTCCTAGCACCAATGGTAGGTGATGGTGAAATGACAACAATAGCAAGGGAATGTAGCAACAATAATGAGGCACAATAGAGTAATGGATAAAGCAAAGAACACATGAGGGTGTTGTTCTTGTGACCTTGTTGTACGATAGCATTATGGTCCATGTTTCNATCATAATCAAAATCAACTTCCCTCCAAGGATCATGACCAAGATCAAATTTCCCCTAGGCATCAGTATTAAGATCAATCCTCACCTTTGGATGTTAAGGTATTGACATCCCTTCACAAGGCCAAAGAATGAAGCCTGAAGGTGAGGGTCATTTAAATTGGTAAAATTTGCTAAGAGAATCATTAATCCAGGTTCATGCCAAAAACGTTAAAATTAGACCATTATGATGACACCCCTAAATCTAGTACCAAAGCAAAAGATTGGCTTGCTACCATGAGAATTATTTTGATATGTTGAACTTATCAAGCTAGGAAGATTTAGAAGTAGTCTCCTTGAACTTGAGAGGACTTGCTGCAACATGGTGAAATGAACTAAGATCTCAAGGCTAGATTACAAATTAGTTCAACTTCTATTAAGATCTCAAAAAATAATTGTACCTAATTTCTTTATCAAGAATCATAATATGTAGTTTAATATATTAAGATTGGGTAGATGGTCTATGGAAAATTACTATAAAGAATTTTGCAACCTCTTTCAGTATGAGAGTCACTCAAATGATGGAGAGCTAGCCTCAAAGTTCATTGATGGACTACATGCACAACTATGTCCCTAGACACATGTACATGATTCCCAAACAGTGGATGAAGCATATAGAATTACTAAAGGTTATGAGGAATAAAATCAAGTATGAACTACCCTTCAGCAAACAAGGATAGAAGAAACATCCATCAAGAGAACTTGATATGGATGTTTTGCTTCTAGTGAAGATCATTTCAAGTGGGATTATCTAAAGTTTTGAGCAATAATATGATAGAAAAATCAAAATAAAAATCAAAAAACCTAACACAAACATGGCAACAGAAAAAAATTAGACTACTACTATAGTCACAGTAAAGAAGATTTCAACATTTGCAAAGTCACATTTAAGAAGATTTCAATTTGCTTTACTATTTTTTGAAGGATCAATTAAGGATCAAAAGATTAAATTTTTGATAGATAGTGAAGTAAGAAACAATTTTATTTTATCAAATTTAGTTAAGTTATTAAATTTAATCTTACCTTTCAAGAAAGTTATTAGAATAGAACTTGTAGATGGAATGACAGTAAGCAAGCACACTAGGTATGAAGGATTCCTTTTATTCTACAAGATATTCCTTTCATTGATGAATTCTTTGAATTCAAATTAGGAGATGTGGATGTAATCTTAGGAATGTCCTTTATACAAATATTCAACATTACTATCCATTTTGAACCTATTTTTAAAAAGTACCAACCACTAATAAAGTCAAAGATCTAAGGGGGGTAGGACCAACAAAGCAAATTCACATGATAACTATTAAGCAAGCTAAGAGACTAGTCAAGAAGGGTGATACCATGTTAGTCATAAAAGTAACTCAACGTCATAAATCCTTTGACATTGAGATTCCAAAAGAACTTGAAGAATATAAAGATTTGATATATGATGAAACTAGGGAATTACCTCCAAAAGGAACTATTGAATATGTCATTGATATTTTCCCTAGTATACAACCAATTTATAAAGATCCTTATAGGTTTTCCACCTCATAATTAAGAAAATTAAAAGTACAAATAGATCAATTATTAAAAGAAGGAAAGATTTGACCAAGTGTCTCACCTTGGGGTGTACTAGTTTTATTCATCAAAAAGAAAGATGGTACATTCAGATTATGCATTGATTATAGGGCATTAAACAAAGTAACAATTAAAAATAGCTATTCCTTGCCTAGGATTGATGACCTATTTGACCAACTAAATAGAGCATGTTATTTTTCCAAGAATGAATTAAAATCAGGTTATCACCAAATAAGGACTAAGGAAAAATATATTTAGAAAACTACATTAAGAACTAGGTACAACTTGTATGAGTTTGTGATGATTCCATTTGAATTAACTAATGCATTTGCAACATTCATGACATTGATGAATAATATATTTTTATAGTACCTTGATCAATTTATTATCATATTTATAGATGATATACTTGTTTACTCTAAGTCAAGAGAGGAACATGTAAAACATTTAAAAATTACAATGGAAATCCTCAAGGAGCACCGGTTAAAGGAAAAATTAAGCAAATGTGAACTTTTTAAAGAAGAAGTATCATACTTGGATCCTATTTTATCTAAGAAGGGACTACAAGTAGATCTAGCTAATGTTAACATAGTTTGTGATTGGCTAGACCTTAAAGATGCTAGAAGAGTTTGTAGTTTTATGGGCTTAATAGGTTTTTACCGATGTTTTATTAAAGATTATTCTATCTTAATAGTCTTCTTAACTGATGTATTGTAAGAGAAATGTGTGTTTAAGTTTGATGAAAAATGTAGAAAAGCTTTCCTCACACTAAAAATGCTACTAACAATGGTGCCCATCCTGAGAATTATGGATGAAGAAATATCATTGAAGTATCTACAGATAACTGTGTAGTAGGAATTTAGGGAGTTATTTCATAAGAAGATAAAATGGTATGTTTTAAGTCTCATAAATTATAAGAAGCCAAGGTGATGAGAGTGGTTACTCTAGCAGTTATTCTAATTATTAGAGTAGTTACTGTAGCAGTTACTCTAATATTTGTTCTAATTATTAGAGTGGTTACTCTAGTGATTACTTTAGTAGTTATTCTAATTATTAGAGCAGTTACTCTAATTATTAGAGTAGTTGCTCCCAATCCTATAAATATAGTGCCCAGGTGCACAATTGGGAGAAGTCTTTTTAGCAGTCAAGTAGTGAAACTCTTGTAGTCTGTTTGAAAGTTAGAGTATTTTCCAAGTGCTCATAGTAGGAGGTCTAAGTGTGGACAAATCTTTGTTCAAGCATTGATGTACCTGAGCACACCATTGTGTTGGCGATAAAGATGAGCTCTTTGAATCATCCTTGCAGCACTTGAGATTTATTTTCTTATGCATTTATTTTATTTTATTTTCTTATGCATTTATTTTATTTTATTCACTTTACATTTTTGTTATTAGCATAGTAATTCATTTTGATCAATTAAGCAAATCGTTAAATTACACAAGAACAACCACTTCGAGCATGGATGTAATGCTTGGTAACCAGTAACGATTAGCGTTTGGTAATCCCAGCAGTGTTGCACTGGTTCAAGATGTGTACGGCAAGTGGGAATGGATGCTGGTGTTAGGATTAGTTAGAACTTAGTTAATCAGTAGTTAAGTTAAATTAGTCACTTAGTTACCTCTCTCCTTTCCTACTAGTGCAATACATAAAAACATAAAATCTATAAAAATCATATGCCTCAAGCTTACTTAACCATGCAATCGTGACATACATGTAAGCTTGGGAAGACAAAAATCTACCAACCCATCCTTGTTCCACAAGGGTGCATAAACACTTAGTCCTTGGAATTCGATCAGATCATGCGTGAAACACTCGTATTCATATGGTTGAGCATAGGGGTACCTTGCTGCTCATCATTGGCATTGTTGCCATGGACTTAGTTGTTTGTGCACTAACTAGAACATAGGAAATCATTTACATCATTGGAATGAACCCTTAGGGTTGGTTGAGAAAATAATAAACAAGAATACATTGCACACTAAGTAGACAAGTATGTCTCCTTCTTCGTATGAAAGCACCTCACCTCTTAGGTCTGAAACAGGAAACAATTGGTGGCGTAATACACATGACATTGATCTCCTAGTCCCTCAACAAGTTCGAGTGGTATATATTCATCCCGATGAGTATATATAGGAATTCACCTTTATCCTCCATCAAGATGAACAATTGTGTTGGTGAGACTTAGAAGGTAACATAGTATTACCTCTTGATCATTCAGTCTCGAGCATGCTTCTTCGTGCTCTCACATGAATTGGCATGCCGCACTTACACGTAGAATACGTTGTCCCACAGAGGCACAACATCAAAGGGACATGAAATAGGAGAGACATCATAATTCTTTAAAGGATAAGTGGTCCTAGGATGCCCCACATGTCTTAAGTGAAAATGAGGATGGTGAACCTACCTCAGGCAGTCACCTACACAACGGTGTTCCTTCCCTTGACTTTGGCCAAGGGGTTGTGTATTAGAACCTTCATTCCACTATTCATAACCTAGGTTTTGATACCCACAGGCAAAAAGGGTCCAAAAAAGGGACACAAACTCATGATAAAGGTGGACATTCTGATTGCAATCACGATTAGGGTTCAGACCATAGAGGAGAAGGTAGCAAGCACCGTCATGATGACAGTTCTCCTTCTTCTTCACCTTCATCATCTCCTTCAATATCCGGACATGGTCATAAAGAAAAAGACCATGGGGATAAAGGTAGGAAAAGTGGAATTCATAGAAGAAACATCCAGTAAGGGGATGAGGGCACTCTAGATAGTCATGACATAGAAGAAGGGAGAGGAGGGAACAACATTAGCATCATAGATGCCATGGGCGAGACGATCACAATAAACCCCTCCTCGCTACTCGAAGTATGTTGGACATAACTAAGGCTGTTAGAATTCCAACAAGGCATAAAAAGGGTAGTAGGATTAAGAGATTAGATATGAACAACATCCCACGATTTGAAGTGGGATACAATGCTGATCCTTAGAATCATTTACAAGAATTCCATGATGTGTGTGCCTTACAAAACATAGAGAACGAATGGAAAAAACTTAAGTTGTTCCCACGGACACTAGTTAAAGAAGCAGAAAGTTGGTTCCGGTCCTTAGAACCAAAATCTATTCGTGGACGGAGTACTATGTTAGAATTATTCAACAATAAGTACCAAACTTACTCCCGAGTGTCCTACCTACAAAAGCAAATCCAAGGCTGGAAACAAGGAGGACATGAACCCTTGGATGTAGCCATGGGCCGATACTATGCACTGTTACATCATTGTCTTGGCTATGGTTATTCCCAAAGGGATCAACTATGCCATCTTGTAGATAGGCTTAGGCATGAAATGAGAAGAACCCTTGGGACTTATGCCCAAGGAAGACTATCCAAGCTTAGATTTCATCAAATTCAAAGACTATTAGAGCAAGTTGCTAACGAAGAAGGTGAGCTATGGAAGAGAGAAAGTGCAAAAGAGTATAACTGAGATCCTTCCTTTTGGAAGAGGGGAGTAAGATTTTGTGAGGATGAAGAAGAGTCACCACTTGAAGAGATGGTGAATAGGAAAAATTTTCCTATCCAAAAGATGACATCAAACGTTTTAGCAAAGGTTGACCAAATGTGGGATTCCCTAGACAATAGATTTCAAATTGTTCTTAAAATAGTAGAGGAGTCTAGAGAGTAAGGTAGTGAGAAAAGAAAAAATAAAGAGTTTTAACATGTATGTAGCAAGGGTAAGGGAAAAGTTGTCGTCATTGAAGAGGTTGTGAGATATGTCAATAAGACCATCCTAAGGGATGTTGCCCTATAATCTCACATTTGCAGGAGTTTAGGGTGTATGCACTCAACGCACAATTAAACAAAAGGAAAACACCTTGAAGGTTACCTTATCCTCAATGTAACCCAAGGAAGTTTCACTAACCCTTAACATATTATCCCAGTGGAACTCCACCACAATCGATTGAGCAATATCAATAGTGGNGAGGCGATATTCTACAAGCATATCATCCTTCTCATCCAGTTGTATCTCTTCCACCAATAGCTCCACTACCACCTACTCTCATGATGCAAGGTGAAATCCCTACCCAGTTGCAGCAACGTAATGCCACGAGGGTTGTTAACTCTCAACCTACTATTGATTCCAACAACCACATGAAGAAAAGACCTTTCTTTAAAACCAATAGTCCAACCAAGCCCTTGCAATCAAAAGTAGCTGATTCCTTAGATGCCTCAGTATTAATCAAAACTTCAGAGCCCCCTTCAACCCAATAACCACACTCAATGCATATGGTCATGTTAACTCATGTTGTCACTGATTGGATCAAAGTTGGCCACCTTCCCAGGAAATTCTCTGATCCTCTAAGTCCTCTGATATACTTACAAATCACTGGAAATGCACTATGCAAGGCTCTTTGGGATTCAATTTCTAGTGTCAACTTGATTTCTTAAGAAATGTACAAGGCTTGGAACCTTCCTTCATTGAAAAAGAGCAACATTCATCTAGAGTTGGCCGACCAGTCCATCACTGTCCCATTAGGACTAGTGGAAGACATTTTTACCACTATTTGTGGGTGGTTGTACCTAGCTAACTTTCTAGTGATTCAGATAAAAAATGGTAAGGGGGACTTTCCAATCATAATGGGAAGAGCATGGCTAAGCACCATCGATGCACATATAGGAATCCATGATCTTTCCCTAGAAATATCAAAGGAAAATACATTCGAAAAGATCGAGAAGAAGAAAGTTCCGTGCATCGCATACAGTGACACAGGGAGTAATTGCATGCAGAGGTCGTGGTTTGTGCAAAGTTTAGCATTGCTTGCATGCAATTAGTGTGCACAAGTGATTAACATACAAAGATTCCTGTATGTAGTAGTCACACGACAGGAAGACACCCAGTGGCTGACAGTTGATCAAGAAAGTAATTCACTCATATGCATGGAACCAACTGAGGGTTTGACTTATGCTTACATCGATAGCATAGACACATTAGAGCAAGTCCACTGCCAACTTCCAAGTCTTAACCTTGAAAATATCAACTAGGGGAAGTTGGAAATCCCTAAGAAATTTAAGTAGGAGTCCCTTAAGCTAAAACCATTGCCCACCGGTATGGAATATATGATTCTTAAAAATAGAAAATTGGTAATTATCAACGCTACGCTTGCTCCTAAATAGAAAGAAGAATTGTTGAAGGTAATAAATAAATGATTAGAAGCCTTCATTTGGTCATATATCAAATTAACTAGAATAGATCCTAAGATATGCCAACATAGAATTTACACTGACCCCTCCATGAAGCCTTGAAGACAACCGTAGAGGCGATTGAACCCTAAGCTGAAGTAAGTAGTTAAGGAAGAAATTGAATAGCTTCTCAAGGTTGGGTTCATATACCTCATTGCTGATAGCGAATGGGTTAGCCCCTTAGTTATTATGCCTAAAAAGGGAGG
>MNCI01007354.1:194338-206815 GCA_015680685.1 Gnetum montanum
ACGAAAAAGGGTGTACCTTTCGAGTGGACTGGGGAATGCGAATTAGCTTTTCAAACTCTGAAATAGAAGCTAGTAGAAACACCCATTTTACAAGCTCTTGACTGGTCCAAACCATTCCATATCATGACTGACACATCCAACTATGCCTTAGGAGCTATACTTACATAGTTAGATGACCAGAAGTCTCCTTATTACATCCACTATTCAAGTAGAAGTATTGCTGGTGCACAACTTAACTACACTACCATAGAGAAAGAATTAATGGTTGTAGTGTTTGCACTAGAAAATTTTAGACACGATGTATTAGGATATAAAGTATATGTACATACAAATCATAGTGCAATCCACTTCCTCATGAATAAGCCAATGGTAAGCCCTCATATCATACCATGGCTTGTAATCTTATAAGAGTTCAATCTTACTATGATCAATCACAAGGACACCAAGAATGTAGTTGCTGATCATTTATCTCAGTTGCGATGGGACAACAAAGAGGATGAGTATCCAATTTTTGATTGTTTCCCTGATGAATTTATCTTTGCTGGTGTAGTGAATAATCAATCACCCATGGAGATAAATTGGTACATTAGTATTCTTACCTATCTCCTTACCCAACAAATACCACAAGAGTTCAACCTTCAAAAGAAATAGCACTTTCTTCACTGAGCCAAGTACTTTATGAAGATCAATGGGAAACTTTACAAAGTGTGTCCCGATGGCTTGGTTCGATGGTATGTTCTCGATATAGATCAATTGCGAGTTCTCCAAGATGCTCATGAGCGTCCTTGTGGGGGTCATTATGCTAGGAGATGAATGGCCATTAAGATCCTGCTTGTAGGATATTATTGGCCTACATTGTTTCGGGATGTCCATCGTTTTGTCCAACCTTGTGAGCGCTGTCAACATGATGGGGGAATGACTGCTAGAATGGAGGGTCCGCAACAATGGATTCAACCGTTAGAACCCTTTGACATTTGGGGAATTGATTTTATGGGGCCAATTACACCAATGTCCAATGGAAAAGCTTATAATATTGTTGCCATTGATTACCTAACAAAATGGGCTGAAGCAGCTACTGTAAAAGATTGTACATCATCTACGACTACACAATTTTTTCAACAACAAATCATAAACAAGTTTGGTGTGCTGCATGCACTTATTTCAAATAATGGTACACACTTCACAAGTGAAACTTTTCAGAAATTAATGCAAAGCTTAGGGATTGAGTATAAATTGACTACACCATACCACCCCCAAGTGAACAGTCAAGCAGAAGTCACCAACAAGGAGATTATGAAGATATTGACAAGAACCATTAGCAAGTTTAGGAAAGACTAGAGCACTAAACTGAACAATGCTCTTTGGGCATACTGCTCCACATGGAAACTTCCTACAAGCTACTCTTCCTATGAGTTAGTGTACAGTAAATTACCAACACTTCCCATTCAAATTGTGCTCTGTACACTATCCACGACATGTAACCTCAACCTTGACCTTGATCTAGCATAGAAACAATGGTTAGTAACCCTTAACTTGCTAGATGAAAACTGATTAGTTGTCCTCTCATCTAACGAATTACACAAGGCCTTCAATAAACAACGTCATGACCTAAGAATTAGGAAAGTTAAATATCAGTCAAGAGATAAGGTTCTCTACTGGAATCTCACACATATGCCACAACATACTAAATTTCAAACACTATGGAAAGTACCTTATATTATTTATGCAACTTTTCCTTTAGGGGCCATGAAAATATACAAACTTGAGAGTCTGGATAAGAAACTTTTGGTCAATGTGCAACAAACCAAACCTTTGTAGGAGCTTAGGACAGCCAGTACACATGCTACCTCTCTTGATGGATAATCTTGTTCACTATTTTGGATCTCCTCCTTTCAACTTAGTCATGGGGGGAGATGGCCACCTATGCTAACCATTCTAGGCCCTCAATCCTTTTTGAATTTTTGTTTTACACATTCTTTCAACTTTTCTATTTTTGTTTTACACAATCGTTCATGTTTTTACTATTTCTTTGTTTGCTTGATTTACTATTATTATCATCTAATAAGTGCTCATGATGGTGGATTGAATTATATCATATTGCTTGCTAATGTTTGGTTTTTACCTTTGAATTGTAATGTTGATATTAAGGTATGGTTCTTTTGGTAAAACAGGCAATGAGTCCACACCGTCCACTCATCCATACAACTCTATGGTCTCCTTTGGCTTGGAATTGTACAGTCCCATTTTTCTAAGTAAACTTGTTAATGAATTGGTGGCTAGGTATTTTTCAAACCAAGGAAAGACTCAAAGGATGAAAAGGATGTGACTTTAAGGGGATTCAATGCATTGGTGCTGGCCATTCTCTTGGGTGCTTGGATGATTTTTCTTGGGTTTTCTGACATTCTGACATTGTTCAAATATTAGGAAGGTGAGTGAATAAAAATAAGTCTTTTCATGTTGTGGTTCTCATGCATAAACATAAAAAAAAAGAGAAAAAAGAGAAAAGGGTGAAAATTCAAAGTATACCCCTTAGACATAATAAAGCAATATGGGCTACAAGCGTTGGTTATGGCACTAGAAAGACATGTTACCCATGCCTGAAGGTTCCCTATAACTAAGGCCCTTTCTTGCTTCTTGCTTCTCCATCTCACTCTCCTTGGGATCATGGTCACTCTCTATGGAAGCATTCTTGTTGCCTCAAGAGGATGGATTGGCCAAGTGTATTGATGCAAGGTTACTAAATGTGTTGGTTTGAGTTTGGATTTGGGATGAGTTCTACTCAGTTATCTTAACCATGAAATATATAAGGGGCTTTACAAAACCTTGTTCTTGGGATTACATTCCATTCTCTCCTCTCCATCTTTCTTCCCATTTTTCACCTCATTGTTGATTTTATCATTAGTCTGTTCTAGGTTGATGCATTTTTTTTCTTTGGTGAATTCTTGTGGGTAAGTTTTTAACTCTTGCTTCCAAATGACATTCCTAAAGCCTACGGACTCTTTGGTTTGTGGGTTTGTCAGGGCATAAAGGGCATGAGCCTGCTTTGGGGAGGACTCACTGGCATTTCTTTTTGGTGCAATTGTTAACTTATTTTCCTTAAACATTTTCTATAATCAATCATTTCTTGTTTCATCCCCATCCATGGCATCCATTTTATTGGCATTGCCATTGTTATTTTTCCCATATGTCTTATTCCTCATATTTTTCCATCTTATAGCTACCGAAGGTTCACTCTTAGTCGTGTGGGCCTTGGCATAAATTTTTTAATTTTTTCCA
Organism: Gnetum montanum; assembly: GCA_015680685.1. Taxonomy (NCBI): domain Eukaryota; kingdom Viridiplantae; phylum Streptophyta; class Gnetopsida; order Gnetales; family Gnetaceae; genus Gnetum; species Gnetum montanum. The sequence goes on from MNCI01007354.1 coordinate 197,615, forward strand.
TTTTACTAATTGCCTAACCCCTACACCTTGGGTAGTTGCTAGTGATAAATCTCCGAACCAATTTTTGCCATCACCATAACTCAACCAAAGCACTTCATATTAAGGCAAGGTATCAACTGCATTATGGATTATCTATCCTTGCTCATTTGTGACTATGTTGTGTGTGCAGATGGTGATCATACAAACAATGAACTGGGCTTGGAGGAAGCACTCAAGATGGACCAGAACTGGAGCATTTATGAAAGGAGCAAGTCCAATGGCATGGCTATGGATAAACAATGGAAGGTGCAATTTTGGCATTGGTGGCAACATGCTCCATCTTCTTTTTCTCCCTCTTTTTCTCTTCAAACTACTAAATAAAGGCTTGGATGTCATTTATGTACGAGTGTTCACCACAATGGTCATGAACACTAATGCTGTAATATGCTTATTGATCTGTTCACTGGGCACGTTGAGTTTGTCATCCCATTCCACTGTCAGTTGTCAATTAGTCAATAATCCCATACCTTCTCAATATTTTGTAAAGAACTCGAGAACGAGTTTTCATTCAGTTGTGGGGGTATGATGAGAGTGGTTACTCTAGCAGTTATTCTAATTATTAGAGTAGTTACTCTAGTGGTTACTTTAACAATTATTCTAATTACTAGAGTGCTTACTCTAGTGGTTACTTTAGTAGTTATTTTAATTATTAGAGCGGTTACTCTAATTATTAGAGTAGTTGCTCCCAAGCCTATAAATATAGTGCCCAGGCACACAATTGAGAGGAAGTCTTTTAGCAGTCAAGTAGCGAAACTCTTGTAGTATGTTTGAAAGTTAGACTATTTTCCAAGTGCCTGTAGTAGGAGGTCTAAGTGTGGACAGATCTTTATTCGAGCATTGTGTACCTAAGCATACCTTGTGTACGGCAATAAAGATGATCTCTTCGATCCATCCTTGCAACACTTGATATTTGTTTTCTTACACATTTCTTTTATTTTATTTTCTTATGCATTTATTTTATTTTATTTTATTTTATGCACTTTTCATTTCTATTATTAGCACAGTAATTCATTTTGATCAATTAAGAAAATCGTTAAATTACACAAGAACGACCACTTCGAGCATGCATGTAATGCTTGGTAACCCAGTAACGATTAGCGTTTGGTAATCCTAGCAGTGTTGCATTGGTTCAAGATGTGTACGGCAAGTGGGAACAGATGCTAGTGGTAGGATTAGTTAGAACTTAGTTAATGAGTAGTTAAGTTAAATTAGTCACGTAGTTACCTCTCTCCTTCCCTACTAGCACAGGACATAAAAACATAGAAGCTAGAAAAATCATATGCCTCAAGCTTACATAACCATACAATCGTAACATATAGGTAAGCTTGGGAAGACAACGATCAACCAACCCGTCCTTGTTCCACAAGGCCGCATAAGCACTTAGTCCTTGAAATTTGACCGGATTGTGCATGAAATGCTCGTATTCGTATGGTTGAGCGTAGGGGTACCTTGTCACTCATCAAACATACTACTCAGTTTATTTCACCTCACTAACATAATGCAGTTATGAAATTTGTAATTATGTATAGCAAAGTATAGGTTTCCACCTAAGGTAGTTGTGTGTTGGTTGAGACATGGACATGATTAACATCCAACTTCTAAGATGCTTACAGATACCTTTAGAAGTGGTTATCTAAGGAAAATAGGCAAAATCTTACTTTGAGAAGGACCAACTTGCATAATTACTGTCAAACATGACCATAGACTATTCTCGCACCTTCATAAACATCATGGAAAACTTCTTTAATTTTATGCATTTTGTGTAGCCCATTTCTTCTCAATTCATAATAATTAATAATGGTTTTTAATGGTTTATATTAAATTTTTATTTATTTTTTCTTATTTCTTAACTATTTTTTGATCTTTATTACTAATTTCATGAATTTCTCATCTTTGGAGTGTTAGTAAAACCCATACAAAAGCCTGGTAGCCCCTAGGAGGTTTCAAACAATTGTCAAAATATAAAGTGAATGTCACACACTTCAAAAATTAAGTAAAAATGAACTTTTCAAAGACAATGATGCTGCATAGGCTATGCAATGATGTAGCTATGACATCATATAAATAACTTTTGATCTTTTTTTCATTTTAACCATTTTTCATTCAAACATTTGGGGATTTTTGTCATTTCTAGAGCGCAAATCCCTCCAAACATTATATCTTGTAATCTAGAATCCTATTTCAATCTATTCAAAAACCCTTGAGCTCCAAAACTTGAGTTCTATGTCATGGGGAAAGATACCACATGAACTTGAAAAAAATTTTATGCTTAAATTTCAATGGTTAAGGTAACTAATGATCTAAATAACAAAATTAATTAATAGTTTAACATTTTTAAGTATCTTAGGACATTTAGAACATAGTTTTGTAACCACCTTGAGCCTTAAACAATAAATTTTTCAAATTGTTTATCTAACTAAAGATTTGAATAGGGTTAGAGCACTAAGAAAAAATCATCAGAGAATAATCAATCTTAGATAATTATAGATAATGCCCAAAAAAGTTCATGTGACTAGATATTCCTTGTAACTAAAGGAAAATAAGCTCCATGTAGTTAGACAAGAATGAAAACATGGCCAAGTGCTATAGCAACAATAGTCCCAAGTTGAGTAATGAGTTTCCTACGAACTAGAGGTATAGTGTATGAGGTGGATGTAGAGAGTTTAAATAGAATACGTAGTACAAGAAGAAGTACCTACCATTGAACTAGAAGTGACCCTCACATGTCAGTATCTATAAATAATCTATAAGATAAGAACATCTAAGATAGCATGCATCTAAAACCTAACTTTAGTTTATTTTTGGAGTTTTCTCTGTAAAAAGTGAGAAAGTAATTACAAGCCTCTCCTCTTTGGCTTGTCTTATGTACTAATAGGAAGTGGTATCTTAGAAAAACACATTTCTTTTAAAGGAATTGCTAACTAGATGTCCTCTCCTATTCTTTTGACGTAATTACAAATATTTTGGGCATTTCTAACACTGGAATTAGAATTTCATAGGTTTTTACTCATTTAGCAAACCTCAAAATCAAGTAGGTCTAGAGAGCATAGGGAATGGACTACAAGGAATACAACTCCTTGATGTCAACGGAGAATATTTACTTCAATTTAATAACCTATCATGTTAATCCCATGCTATAGTTAAACAAAATCATGTCCTTCTCAGCCCATGCATGTACATTTCTTTAGAGGAAACCTTTTTGTCAACCTAGTTCATTTCTTCTTCTTAAAGATCAAGTGTAGATTTGAGGGAAATCTATCAAGTAGGAAGACTCTTCCTTTTCCATGCCAAATCTAAAAAAAAATTACAAAAAGGGATCATACACTACATCAATGACACCATCTAAAGAGCTCCAATAGTATCTTGGAGTGAGATTAAGAAGATACTATCTATCAAGAAGGTATAAGAATAAACAATCATACTACTAAAAATGATATAAGCAGCAATGACCAGTGTCTTAATGCTAGCAATTATATCTATACCAATAGTAACTTTGCTAGCAAAAATAACCACAAGGGTCAAAACAAGCACTATATAAACTCATGTAGTAGACACTAGTACTTAGACATCTGTGGATGGTTCTAGTGTATACCATCCTACCATGAGCCATTTTTAATAAATCTCCTAGGTCGTAGGGATAGTATAGCCTAACTAATTTCTTCTTCACCATTCAAAGAGATTCCATAGCCAAGATGAAACTCATAACTAGAGAGATCATAATGACAATACCACATGATGATTGGTCACAAATCTCTAAGAAATGTAGCTTCTTTTCAAATTGTACTAGAATCCACCAAAGTAGTAATCATTGTTGTCAGGCCACATCAAGAATAACGAATGATAGTTAAGGTATTTATTGATTACATCAATAAGGTCTTAAATGTTCCTATGAGACCTATCCCAAACTTTGATACAAATTAAGTCATCTAAGTAAAAGTAGGAACAAGAGTAAGAATCAAAGGAAGCATGACCATCACATAATACAAGATATTAGAGAGGCTACTGCAAATAGAAAAAAATAGCGAAAACATTTTTTGATATTTTAGATAACATTACAACCCTACAATCTAATTGTAACACCCCTATTAACTATCTATAAAGTCTTATAAATAACTAATATAAGTACTACGAAACTCCAACGATTTGGATTTAACCTTGATTTACTAATTCAAAAGGAAGTTGTAAAATAGATAAAAAATTATTAATTAGAATCATAAGTATAATAGAGCAACATCGCATAGTAAAATTTCATATTTCTTGCATCTATAATTAAATAAAATTTATTTAAAGAAAATTAGCAATTTGCACACCACAAAAAGGCAATTGTCTAAACATTTTACTAGTTATATCATAAAATAATGATCCCAACGATACTTGTTTCACCTTAATGAGACATCTAAAAATAAAGATATCTATGTTTGAAGTTTATCAAATTAATTATTAAAATTAAAAATAATAATTAAATAAAATATTAATTTATATTAAATAATATTAAATTTTCCTAAACATACAGCACTTGGCAATATGAAAATTGTTCCTTAGAATCTCATAGTCCTAATGGCATAGACGGAAAATTCATATCTATCATAATTTATTATTTATTCACTAGAATAGATACATGGATCATATATCTAAAAGATGTACAAGGTTTCTATTTTATAAAACTGCAAAATATACAGATATTATTTTTTAAATTTAAAAGATCCATGTTGTACAAAATTGATTCACCTTTCATCCCATATCTCTCTTTCAATGATTCTCCACGTACTCTAGGCTCTCTGCATTGAAATGCAAGAAGCATCAAAACCCCACAATTAAGAAAGGTTATTATGTTTTCCTCTTCATAGAGCATAAAGTTTCTAGGCCAAAAGTCTTAAGTTATGGTCTAGATAAAGATTTTCAATAAAATATTTAAAAATATTTGAAGGTTGAAAATTGTCAAAAAATTTTCCAAATTCAAAAGAAATTCAAAAATTCCAAAAGAAAACCAAAAATCCAAAGAATGTATATTTTATCTGAGCATCTCCAAAGGCTAGGTCTCGATTATTTTCACTACCAAAAAAATATACTAACAAGTTGTGAAATAACCTCACTACTATCATTGGATTATCCTTTTAATTATTTAATGATTAAAGATATCATAAATTTATCTAGCAACAATTCAAAGAGCATATATTTAAGCAAGCATCTCTACAAGCTAGATCATATTTATCCTCACTACTAAAAAATATACCAACGGGTCTTCAAATCACCCTGCTATAATCATTAAATTATCCTTTAATTATTTAATGTCTAAATATATCACAAATTTATCCAACAAAAATCCAAAGAGTACATATTTTAACCAGGCATCTCTAAAGGCTAGGTCTTAGTTACCCTCAGTGGTAAAGGAACACATCGACAGGTCTTGAGATAACCTCACTACTATTATTAGATTATCCTCATGATCTCAAACGAGCCACTCATGATATATTATTTTATTATATTCCAAAAATCTAGAAGATTTCGAAAATAGCCAAAAATTCATAAAAGCTCAAATTCCATAAAATTCTTACAAAATCATTTTATATCAAGAGCTGATCCAAAATAATCATAAAATATCCAAGAAGAAAATTGAAAAAATTTTCCAAAATTTTAAAATTCACCAAAAAGATATAAAAATATCTAGACAATTAAATTACCAAAAACAAGTCTAAAATGACAAAAATTTGGTAGAATCTTGGCATAATAATTAAAATTATAGAAAAATAGTAGAAGATCAAAAAGTAGAGAGGGGAAATAGAAAATCCACAACAATATAAAATAGTCACATAGAAAGAAACACAAAACAATCTTTCTTACTTGTGTTGGTAAAACTCTCAGAATCTTCTTAGCATCTTTCTTTTCTACCTAACACTTTCAATTAGTTTTTGCTCTACTTAACCCATCACACTCAAAACCCTTCTACAATTAAGATGAAATGTATCTAAGGCCACAACCTATTTATAAAAAGAACAACAAAATAAAATAGGCTAAACTCGGCTTCAAAATGAATAAGAGAGGGAAAAAAATGTCTTTTAGTAAAATGCAATAGAATACTATTTCGCAAAAATGATGGTACAAATCAAATGATAAAAACAAGTAGCAAAAAATAACCGATAGAGAAAATACGATGGAAAGGATATGTACATAACATATATATATTATATATGTTATTTAATACCTATCATGCTATCTTTTTTCTTTGTATGAAAAACTTTTCCATGTTCATGTGGCTTTTCCTCAACTATCATTTTGTTTTTTTTTAAAATGAATTTTACCTTTTTTTCCCCTCTTGATACTCTAGGTGTTCAAATACTCATAATACATACACTTAGACTCCAAATCAAATTTTGTTTAAACCTAGAGGATCCTTATCAAATACTCTACATAATTGTATGCTGAAATCTCACCTATGCTTCACTTATCATAGTTGTCCATTTCAAATGCTAAAACTTTAGGGTATCTTTAGCAAACTAGAAGATGTGATATCTCAAGAATTGTAACTTCGATTCTAGTAAATCAAGAGTCAAAACTAACATTTTTGAACATCTCAAACACATTGGTAAGATAATATTTTGGGTAGGACATCATCCTAGGATTCTTCCTTAACAAAGCTAATTTATGCAATATTTATCTATAATTAAAAATGAACTTCAAATTCTACTTTAATGACAAAAAAAATAAGGGATATGATTTGGGTAGGATAAGGGTTTAAAACTGATCCATGAACAAAATTTTATATAATCACATGCATAATAAAAATAAAAGATGCATAACTAAATATGCATAATAAAGAATAAATGTGCGTAACTAATTCTGCTTACTAAAAATAGAATATACATAATTGAATATGTATAAAGAATAAAATACGCATAGTCAAATACTTATAAAGTGTTAATAAATAACATAAAGAAAAAATTTATGAAGTGATTAGATTTCAACCATTAATCATAAAATATTCAAAAGATCTATGAATAAGATCCAATAGTAGTAAAACAAAGGATACAAAACTTTAACAAAATATCCTAGCAAGTAGATTGCTTTTACTTATGTAAAACACTATCAACAATAGTAATAATAATAATAGTAATTACAATAAGCTAATCTATTGAAATGCATCTAATAGCATTAAAGAATTAATCATATGCATTAAATTAAATAATTAAATTTATGAAAATTTATAGGTTGTGATACTAACTTTATCTATATCAAGGGAAAATTGATACTATCTAAGGCCCAATAACAACAAGCAAACTTGGATGCCCATAAGATGCAAGAAGAGATAGCTCAACTCCACACATAGCTAAATGATCTTGTATGATTCTTGGTTCTGAAGATGCTTAGCTAGTTCTACATAAATAACTTCATATTTCTTACAACCAAGCAAAATGAAGTTGAGTAAGAGAAGCAACAAGCAATGTGGGATGCATCATAAGCCCAAATAGAGTCATATGCACTAAAAAAACCATATCCACATTGTAGGATGAGAATAAATATTTTACAATAGAAAACCAAATTTTGGAAATCATAAACAAAGTGAAAGAACTACCAGAAAATATCCTTTGATATATCTAAAAATTAATGATAAACATCAATATAGAGTTATTGAAGTTAACCAAAGAAAACAAGAACTTGTTCATGTAGAAAGTCAAAATAATGAAGTAATAGACCATACTTGAAATTTTCATGTAGAAGAATGAGGCAAGGTGGCACAAGATGATTAAGATCATCACTAAGATTAGGTAAGGCTAGAAGAAGAGATCAATAAAAAGGAGATCATGGCAGCTAAGGCTAAACTCAACTTCTCTTTGCAATATTCTTTTGTTGCTACATGGACAAACATCCTAAATGCCATCAATGGAATTAGTCAAACTAAAATAAATATGAACAAACTATAAATTAAATACTTAACTCCCTATCTCAAATTGGCCAACCTTAGATTCTCCAATTTGGTCATGCTTATAGCTAGTAGATCTAGAGAAAACATGAAGAAATAACTTATAGTAATGTTTTTTCTCTTTGAACATGAGCCTCAACTTCATGACTAGATAAAGTAGAAATTATAAGTGGCTAATGCAATGTTGGAGGTTCTAAGGGCTAGAATTCTAGATCATAGAGATGTGGCCAAGAGTCTTGAAGTAAGGATGAATGATTGTTAGAAACATAAGGACTAGATAATGGCACTCAAAGCAAAGTACATAATATTTGTTATTTGATTTTTTTTAACTTAACAAGATGTTTCCACAACTATCATATCTATGGGAAGTTCTAATAACATCTATATTAAAGAATATTGCTTAAAATATGGAGGATTCATGGACCAATGAGGAGAAATATCAGTTGATCCTTCAAAAATTCTACATGAAAGAAAAGGCACTAATGAAGTAGTAGAAGCTTGAAAAACTACCACTATCAAGGGTAACCTAAAGATCAACTAATGAAAAACTTTGAAGAACTTTTGAACGTTTTCTATATTTTTTATAAATTTCTAATATATATTTATATTTTCTTATTCTTGTATAATGTACACAACTCAAATAAATTTTATAATGTGGCTCTGAAGTTTTTAAAATGTTAATTAATCTTTAGTAAGTATCAATCAATGTTGCTCCCATAATCTTATAACAAACTTTCTTCATTTTTAGTGTGACTCAAGGATGAGTTTTTAGTCAAGTGTGAGGGTATGATAAATAATAAACATGTGCATATTATTAGGTATAACATCACATCTACAATTTCATAGCCTCAACTATAAAGTCAGATATGAAACATCTTGGTTCATATAATTATGTATAAATATAGTTACACCTAGCACATTTATGGTAACTTTGGTCATAGTTGTAGTAAGGCTTTTGCAGTTTTTTGTATAGTCTATAAAACTATTAGGAAGTATCCACTGCATGGAATTAATTCTTTTGTATAATATCTTATTTAATTGAACTATAACTGATGAGTGGCGAGGTACCCCTACACTCAACCATACGAAATGAGCGTCGCACGCACGATCCGGTCGAACTCCGCAGATGGACTAGTTGTGGCACCTAGATAGTTAGCCTTAGGTCGCAGTTCGCTCTCTTCCCATCTAGACTAGTTTTGCATATGTCACGTATGGTTTAGTCTAGATGAGGTGTATGATGTGTT
>MNCI01007354.1:214619-238272 GCA_015680685.1 Gnetum montanum
AATCTCGATCTTTATTGCCGGTCATGTGCATGTCCAAGTACGACACACTCGAATAAAGACACCGTACAATTACATTCACCACACTGCGGGCAGATACGAGAAAAAATCTAACTCTGGAGGGATCAAACTGCTAGAGCTTCACTACTCTAAAACTAGGATGTCAAATTAGAGAGAGCCGCCTCTTATTTATAGATATGGCGATGGACTACGATATCGCGTATGCGATATCATAGGGAAAGATGCGATATCGTGTCGGCTGCAATATCGTGTACGCGATATCGCGGCCTGTGCGAACCGCGTCTCATTAATAACTAAATGCAATTCATGAACAATAATAAGATTAAGATGGATTATCTTTCATTACAACACTCTAACTTAGATTAATTTTACTTTCAATTATCATTTATTTTTCTATGTAATTTAATATAATATTTACATTTCAATCATACATTTATTTATGGGTGGAAAGAGCATGACTTGATATTGAGCATAAACATGTATTCACTTGGTAATCTTGGCAATGCTCTTGCTTGATTTATCCATTGACATAATGCTTGATAATCCTAGCAGTTTATACATGAGTCTAGGATGTGATAGCTAGTCGAGAAATGGATACTCATCATTCTAGGCTAATATAGCATTTACTTTATTTGTTAAATAATTTAATTAATTAATTATATTTCTATGTTTTTATTTAGTTTAATAATAGGCCAAACAATATCAATGATCATACGCCTTACCTAGGATAAACAATACAAGTTATAAGAATCATTACTAGTCTAGGTGCTATAAAAAGCAACCTATGATCACCTAAACTATGTTATACATTAAAGCTATTTCATCCCCAGATTATAAGATGGTATACTATGATGCTTGTAGATCATATGGTTGGTTTTGGGTATACTCATGGTTCATCAATGCTCATGGTCCAAGTAGTTCTTCAACATCTCCCATGACTCTTTTTCATCACTAATGGTGGTCACCATAGCCCAAAATATCCCTTTCCTATAGGTAGACTAGACATAAAGGTTTTTAGTGAGTATTCTATAGATACCTATGATCCTTTTGACATCTTCACTATGCTCTGTGCTAGCTACACTTTCTACACTAATAAACTCTATTAATGTTGGTATTATCTCCAATGATAATATGCATGATAGTCTAATGAGATTTTTAGGATTAACTCATTCATCACAGATTAACTCATTCAGTTTGTCTATCATGTTTGATATTCCACCCTCCAAAAGATGACCTTTTTAGCATATGTGAATCTGTGATTTAATCTCATGATGAAGCTCAACTTCTTATTTATCTATTTTTAGTACTAAAAATATATAGTAGGTTGTATTCTTAGTATATGTTTTTTGAAATTTTTTTATTCTCTATGTTCTCATAATGGTAATATCTGTTTAGGCTCATTGATGCAATTTTATAATTTTCCTATTTAAATATGTTATTATAATTTTACTCCAAAAAGTGTTAATCAATCCAAATAATTAGCAAGTACAATATGTAGTAGGGTGTTAAAATCTTAAAATAATTATAATATCAGCAAATTCCAAGATATACAGTCTAATTAAGACTTTATAACTTAGCATGTAAGGTAAATAAGAAGACTATCATCTACCCAGAGATGACATCTTTTGTTGATTAGTAAGGTTTAGAAGATTACAAAGAAACTCAATGTAAGGTCAATTGTGATGGATATTATGTGCTTGTATTTACTAGTGTACCTTTTGCTCTTATAAAATATGGTATTTTACCGAAGATTTTTATTTCTACATTGAATTCTTTTGCTATTTTAAATTCAAACACTAATATTGAAAATGATGAAAATGTTGTTAGGATTGGAACCATCTTCCCTACTAAAAATTAATTTTTCTCTCTTACTTATTTGAAGCATCTGTTATAAGATTGTTTACCTAAATAGATATCCATAAATTAGAAATTTATTACTTTCTATGTTATTTCTAGGACTTTCTACTTAGTGACGAAGCACACAATGTATTCTAAATTTTTTATAAACATTTTCTTAGGGTATGATACCTCCCTCCCCTTCCTGCTCCCATCACCCCATTCTTTTTAAAATATTGTTATTACCTTTTCCTTGAAAAAAGTTAATAGATTGAAATTTTAATTTTTGACCACTTAAAATTTAAACCTATGACCTCCATCTTGACAAATGAAATTCTTGGAATAGGTAATTTGTTAGTAAAGCATTTTAGTGATGAGGGTTTTAACAACAAGGGTTTTGTTGGCAAGGATTTCAACATTAATTTGAAGTAGCAAGAGGTTTGACATTGATCTTACATGCAATGCTACTAGATTTAGTAGATGATTTTTTAAGTAGAACCATCACTTCTTTATCTTACTATGAATTGTCCAATGATTAATATGAATCTATTACTCAAGAAATTTCTGGAAGTATGTTTTCATGTAAATTCTAGATTATTTACCTCTTTTCTCAATTTTTCAAACCATTTAAATTTGGTTTGAAAAGATTAAATTTTGGATGTTATTCATGCTCATTATTAGGAAAACTCATTTTTCCTAGTAAAATTTGTTAATTTGACAATGGTTTCTAAGGTTCTTAATATTGTCATTTTTAATCATCATCATGCTTTATTAATTATTTGGAAGTGGAATACCTCTTTTAATCTAACATCTTCTAACTTTTGAAAGGCTTGTGGTTTTTTTGAATTACTAAATCTTCAATTAATTTTTGAAAAAGTTAACATAAATATTGTCTCTTGTATTGGGCCAATCAAGCATTCTAAAATCCTTGTTGTAGTTAGTGGCTTTTGCATAATTCAATATATGATTGAAGTGAATATTAATTTACTTAAGTGAGAAATTCTTTTTTTGTGTTGGGGGAATTAATTATGCACAAATGGTTGTTTATTACAATCTTCCAAAGTTATGTCATATTTTCATTGAGAGGATCACATGTTTGATTCTTGTTCATTGTAGAAAAAGCTAATGCAAGCATGTTAGTAATAAGCTACTATAAATTCTACTAAGTTCTCTTCTAAAAATGTTATAGATCTTACTAAGGATTTTTCTACATATGCTCCAAATCCTAGGATGATTTCCTATGCTAACAATTCAATAGTAGCTCACCCCTTTCTTTTACTATTATTCAATAGAATGTATCTTCAAGGAAGGCTTCAATGAAATTAGTTTCAAAAACTTTTTCAATGACTAAGGGGAAACAAATATATATTTCTTAGGTTTCATGGAATCATATTGTTAAATCATATAGTTTTTTATGAAACATCAGTTGGTTGCATCAATGTAGCTACCTCGACGTAGCCACTTCGATGCTACTGCCTTAATGTAGCTACTTTGACATTGTTGCGTCAATGTAGCTGCTTTGAGGCAACCACTTCAAGGCAGCCACTTCGACGAACTTACCTCATCATAACCACTTCAAAGTAGTTGTGTTGACGCATGCAATGACATGTGAACATGGTACTGTCAACGTAGTGTCTATTTTCACCTATATATACATGTGCCCTCATCATGTATTGGCATTCTTTTATCAATAAAGTAGCTAAAATCTTGTAGTTTTATTCCATAGTCTTATATAATAGTCAATGAGTGCCCACAGTATGGATTTGAGTTAGTTATATAGCATCTTATTTGAGTGGCAATGTACCTGGACACATTTCATGAACGAAAATAAGATCAAGATTGATTCTTATTTATTGCAACACTTTGTCTTAGATTAAATTTACTTTTAATGCAATCTATATTTAATATACTTAGTTAATATTTATGTTTCCATGCATATTAATGAATTGGTAGAATGGGCATGATCAATTTCGAGCATAAATACGTATTCGCTTGGTAATGCCAATAGTGGATATGTGGGCTCAGGATGTGTACGGCAAGCTTGGAAAGGATACTCATCACCTATAGGCTAGTTTAGACTTTACATTCCATTGTTAATTAGTTTAAATATTGATTTCTCTATTATTATCACATCCCCATTCCCAAATGATACTACTAACTAAAGAAGATGGTGTCTCTTCATAATAATTGTTACTGTTATCTTAACAAGACCCGAAATGGCATGTTGTAATAACAAACATGTCTCTTAAGGTAACCTTTGGGGGTTTGACCTAAGGCATTTATAATTGGAGTTAGAGGTTGTGCTAGCATGGAATGGTAGAGCCAGTACTGGCAAGTCACGGGGTGGTAGAGCCGGTATAAGTAAGTTACGGAAAGCCAGGTAAAGAAAGATAGGAAGTGGATTTGCCATCCCTTTTGGCTATGTTATAGGCCTAACCATGGTGGTAGTGTTAGATTGCATCTAAGGGATAGATGCCAAAGGAAGAAAACCCCAAGGAATACTCTTAAAGCATGATTCGAATACACTTTTCCATATAAATAAAGCATTCTTTTCTTTCTTTTTTGCATTTTTCCTATTATTTCCTTTATACATAATGTTGAATATCACTTATATTTTCCATTGGTATATTTTATTTTTACACATAATGTCTAATATATCATATATTTGACATTTTCTATGACATCTGGGGACAGAATGTCACAATTGGTATCAAAGCAAACCACGATCCAAGGATCATTCAAAATCATGGACTAACTACAACATAAACTTGATGATAAACCTTAAAGCCACAACACATGGAAAGCCATTGATTATAATCAGATGTACCATATATTTGTGATGCAAGCCAAAAGATACCTTTTCATTAACTCACAAACAATAAATCAAGCATCTAGATCCCAACAACCAACAAAATTTCTTTCATGGATATCATTAACCGATGAAGATTTGATCATACTTCATCAAGCTTCATTAATTACAAGAGATGTTGGTAAGATAATGATAGACTGGTCCAAGTAACTCTTACCCATCTTAATACTATAATTATTAATTGATTATGATCATTATTAAGTTTTTTTCTAGAAAGTTAGTAACCATGACCTGAATTGATCTTGTTTTGTTGAAATTTACTATCCAAGTAATCTAGAAAATTCCAAGTTACCATATGTTTAGCCTAGAAATGTCAATTCGACAAAATAGGCTAGTTTGGTCCTTTTAAATTTTGAAAAATCAATTTAATTTTTGAACTCTAAAACTATGTCCAATGCGTAGTACTCATTGAGATGATTCCAACGATACAAACTTCATCTCAACTGGACTTACAATTTGGGAGATATTGATGTTTAAAGTTTTTCATTATGTATGCATTAAAATAATATTAATTTATTATTTCAAAACAAATTCAAAATTTTAGGGTCAAAAATTGACCAAAAATCACTATTTACCCATACTAAAACCCTTACCCTATCATTAGCTAAACCACCACATCAATAGCCGAGGCAAGGTTACTAACTTTCTAGAAAAAAACTTAATAATGACCCTAATCAATTAATAATTATAGTAAGTTTAAACCCATGACCTCCCATTCAAAATTAATAGTTTGTTTGTTTGTTTTTTGTTAACTTTTTATTTACCATTCACAACAAAACAGTAAATTCTTTGTTATATGATGGAAAATTTTGAATTGTTTGTCAACTAACAAAAAAAATTGAAATTCCCATCAATTAATGAAAAATTCAAATTTTCATCATTAAACTATTAGTTTAAAATTAGGAACTTGCTTACTTTAGAGTAGAACTGGGATGGGTGATATTGATGTTAGCAATAGAGATAAAAATTCTATAATTAAGCATGCTTACTTTGGAGTAGAACTGGGATGGGTGACCTCTCAAAAAGTCATTTTTCGCACCAAAGTACTTAGACTCTAGAAGCCATAACTTTTGATTTTGGAAACCTTTTCCAATGAACGAAGAGTTGTTTCCTATATATTTCAGCCTTTCACACCTAATGGTGAAGCCAAATCCATCCCAAGAAACCCCAAAAATTAGTTTTTACTCCTTGCCCGATATAGCACCTTGAGATCCTCAAAAATTTAATTTTGACATCACTTAAGCATATGATATCTATTTTCAACATATGAGCAGTTATTTCTAACATTTTTCACCCTTCTAAACTCAGTGGTGAGGTTAGATTTATCACTCAAGCATCCTATAATTTAATAATATTATAAATTCAACCTTTTGGGTTTTAAGATTTAATACATAACCCTCACAGATAATCTTAACACTATGGCATGTCATTAATTACATTGCCACAGTTAATGTTCTCAAGGTGGGTAGAAAGGTCATCAAAAATAATATAATTAAATATTACTAAAAATTAGGTAATGTAATTATATATTATTAAAATTAGATAATATAGTTACATATTGCTAAAATCAAATGATGTCATTAAATATTACTAAAATTAAATAATTATAAAATTAGATAATGTAGTTAAATTAGTTGGAGAATCAGTTGTTGTATCAGTATTAGTTGATTATTAGTTAATGAATCAGTTGATGTATTAGTTAAAGATCAGTTGATGTATTAGTTGGAGAATTAGTTGAAGAAACAAAACAATCTTCAACCATCAAGAAAAGGGTATATTAATCCACCCTACAATCAAAACATAGGGCAAAATAACATGGAGACTCAAAATGTCATTTCAACAAGGAGTATGATACTCATGAAGAGAAATGATCCAAACAAGAATCCAAGAATGAGAATGAAAGTTGCAACATACAATGTGTTTGCAAGATCCCTAGTAAGTGAGAAATAATATTTGCTATGTCCATCATGGGCCTTGGATTGGCACGAATATCAATACCCATGCATTTTAGCATAATTACAAAATTTGAATGCTAATGTCTTATGCTTACAAGAAGTCTTCCCATGGGAATTTCTATATCAATTCCAACCAAATTTGAAAAAGATGAAGTACAGAGGTATTTATGAGCAAAAAGGTTCCTGTGGAAGTTCTTCTTTTAAGTCATACAAATTAGCATATTGTAGAAATTACAACATGGATGGTTATGCAATATTTTATAAAGAAGCTAAGTTTGAATTAGTACAAATATTTGAATGGAGTTTAGAAAATATGATTTTTAAAATTTCATAACTTCAAGCAATGGAAAAGAAAGAACAGTCAAGCTTTTGGAGAAATCACATAGCCCTAGCAGTAATTTTAAAAGTTCATCTATTAGTAAGATGTGTATGCATGGTTAACACACATTTAATTGTCAAACCAACATGTTAGACTTTGTCAA
This sequence comes from Gnetum montanum, assembly GCA_015680685.1. Lineage (NCBI taxonomy): Eukaryota > Viridiplantae > Streptophyta > Gnetopsida > Gnetales > Gnetaceae > Gnetum > Gnetum montanum. Next base: position 221,780 of record MNCI01007354.1, read on the forward strand.
GGAGCATACTTGAATAAGCAAATAAAAGAAAGTTTGAAGAAGACATTATTCCTAAGTTGTACTGATCCAATTTCATTTATTCTTTGTGGAGACTTCAATGCAAAAGTTGGAAGTAGCATTTATCAATTCTTAAAATACAAATCTATAAAGAAATATTTGGAAGATGAACCTGATTTGAAAAATATGTTTCCATCAATTCAGCATGCAATTCCACTAACTAGTGCATACTCTACTTACTTTGAATCTTCAGTAGATAAATCAAATTCTAGAATTTAAGAATAGATGATGTTGATGGATAGCACTCATCAAGAACCATAGTTTACAAATTACTCTACAATGATTAATGAAGATGGGTCAACAACATTCTTCATTGAGATTTTGGATTACATTTGGTATGATGCCCAATTCTTTCAAGTTACTACTGTTGATTTCTAAAGAAGAAGTTGAGAAGAATCAAGATCAAGCATTGCCCTCCCGAACAAAACCATCTAATCATATACCACTTATGGTAGAATTACAATTAATCCTATCAATTCATAAGTGATGAGCGGCTAGGTACCCTTACGCCCAACCATATGAATACGAGCATTCACGCACGATCTGGTGGAACTTCGCAGACTGTAAGCACTTAACATGCACTAGACTTCTAACTAGTGAAACCTTGGGTTAGAACGGTCGTTGTCATCCTAATCTCACTTGTAAAGTTCTACTGTGATGGTTAAGTGAGACTAAGGCTAATGATTTTCATATCTTTTTAATTATCTTTTTTAGCGACTAAGTGAGGTATGGAAGTAATGAATAAACTATTATCTAATTTCTAATTATCCTAGTGTATATGCTAACTAGTCCTAGCATAAGCATTCGGTCCCATCCTCCAAGCACGTTCTGAGCATTTCCTAACACTACTGGGTTACCAGATGTTAAGCGTTGTTGGGTTTACCAAGTGTTTGGATTACATTCGAGATGGTTGTACCTATGTCTTTTACAAACTACGAAGGAATGCCAACGATTGAAACTATAATAGTGAAAACATAAATAATTTACGAGTAACTAATAAAGCATAAACAAATGATTAACAAAGCATAAACATCTTAAACTATTAAATGCATGAAACAACTAAGTCCAAATGCTGCAAGGATTGCATGAACAGTTTTTCTTTATTGCTGTCATGCCAATGGGCTTAGATACATCAACGCTTGAATAAAGATTCGATTCATACACCTGCTGCGGGCACTTGGAAAATATTCTATCTCTTGCAGGAGGAAACTGTAAGAGCTTTGCTATCACTACTCAAAAAGATGCCTAAATGAGGCAAAAGGCCTTTATATTTATAGATCCAGGAAGGGTGTTGCATATACGGGGCCCAGTCGACGTGGGGTGGCTGCATCGATGGGGCCGCATCAACGTGACTGCGTATACACGGCGCAATCGACGCAATGACTTTTGACACTTCATCATACCCCCACGACTGAGCAAAAACTCGTCCTTGAGTTACTTTACAATTTGGAAGGTATGGATTCTTATTTACAACACACATAACTTAAACACATAAATGACACATATGACATAACATGAATTTACCAAGTGCCCGAGTGACAGAGGAGGAAAAATTACAAAAATGACAGTGTTCAGAGACAAAATTGAACACCTCGCTGGTCTTGGAGCCTCTACGGTGTAAGAAGATGTTCAAAATTGTTGGAGGAGATCACACTGTCCCTGAGGTGGTGGTTCTGATAGACACCCTCCAACCTCTGGCCCATGTGTTGGTGGTGGCACAGATGTCGATAACCCTGCAACAGCTGCAACCTCTGAAGACAGCCGAAATGCCTCCAAGAGAGCCCTCATTTTCTCTTCTTTTCTTCTGGGGTCGTTCACGGTCCAGGCAGCTTCTCCAATGTGTGCTGGAATTAGAATTTCCCAACAAGGCAATGCCAGGATGAGTTCTTTCAAATTGACGAACCAAGCTGCAAACTATTTGTGTTCGATATCAAACGCTCGGATTGATGCTTGCAGTTGTTGGTAGTCATTCATTCTTCGGGCCAAGTCCTTCGCAATGGTACGTTGGCCTTCAAAGCTTTTATGGAGGACCTCGAGTTCTGCGTTTGTTGTTGCAAACTTCTATTTTGTTTCCTTGTGCGCCTGGAACTCACCCTCATATAGAGAATACGAGGCAGCCACTTCTTTCTCTAGCTCTAACCGCGGCTCCTAGCTGTGAGCATAGACAGGTTTGCATACCGAAGGTTATCTAACTCCATGTATTCTGTCATTTCTTCAATTTGTAGCTCCTTTAGGTAGATTTCCGCTTTGTTGTAGGCGTTCAATCCATCAAAGATGGATGGCCATACATTGCCTCCTTCTTGGAGCTGCTGGAGCGCTTGCTTCATCTGGGCCTTAGCGACTTGAATGTGCTTCTTGTTCAACTCTTTCTGTAATCCCACTTGGTCCCTATAATGGTTTTTGACCTTTTTAAACTTTAGGGCCTCGTTCTTCCAAGCAGAAATTTTGATTGCAGACTTCTATCGCAATGCAAAACTTCCTCCATTGACAGATTTTGATTCTCAATAACCAACCTTCTCATATCGATGTTCACCTTGGCTAGCTCTTCCTGCTATTGGTGGATGAAATCTTTCATGTGCTCGTTCTTTGTACCAACATTGCGCAGGCGATGAACTTCAACGATCAGCTACACATTCTCCTGGTGAACCTCGGCCAAGTCTTTCTCTAAATGATACACTCGAGCATCTGCTATGGCCTTATCTAGGATCGCTGTCTCCCTTTCATCCTCAACAACTTGAAGTTTAAGCTGAAGTTGTTGGAAAGCTTCATCTCTAGTGATTTCGCGGTCGAGGATGGCCAGGTCGGCAAGCTGGGCCCTTAATTGGGTAACCTCCATTGTCAAGCGTTGACAAGAAGCTTGGGCAGTAGTTGCCCTTCCAAAACAAAGCTTTTTCCCCTTGCCGATAATAGCTCTGACTAGGTTGCAGTGATGTTGTCCGGAAGATCGAAGACATCTAGAAGCGGTTGCCCGGTTCCTATCAATCAGTCCAACATTTCTTCATGTTGTGCAACATCCATCTTGCTACGTGAAGTTCCAGTAGACATCTGTACATCTTGGAGTCCATGGATGTCTGGTACATTGAGAGCGGTAGGAATGGTATTAGCAAGCACTTCAGCCACAACTTCTTGTCCCTGGTGCTGCATCCCTAAGACTGTTGTCCCCTCACCATCCTCCAAGCGTACCGAGAAGGTAGCAGCATTCCTTGAGATTTCAGGGAATAACTGCTGAGTTGCAGTTGATACATCTCGAATGCTTAGATCTATTCTGGTTGGAATGGGTGCTCAGGTGGTGGAAAATGTCAGCCTTGCCCTTTCAAGCAAGCTGACTGATTACACCACTTTCTCTAGGTGACTCATGGCAGGGCGATAGACCAAAGGATCATCTCCTCCACTGGTTCTACCAGATTTCTCTCATTGATTCTAGAGCATTTCCCGGATCTCACGGATGTATGTTCCTGTTGTTTGCGAGCCCGGATGCGTTATTTGCATAGGTGGTGGAGGTGGTTGCTGCTCTTCCTCTATCTATGTGGTAGTAGATGTTTTGTCTTTCATCATTTTTCGCCACGAGGCAATTGGGGCGCATTGGATGATATCATTAGAGTACCATGATATCCCTTCCTATTTGCATAGCTTTTAGATTAGGCAAGGAAAAGGGAGAGCGCATCTTCCACATTCGTTCTTTGTGAATCTCTTTTCAATTTTCAAAAAAAATAGTTGTGGAAAACTCATGAAAAATTTCCTACTCAAGGCGGCACACGCACGAGTGGAGAAGGCATTGATTTTGCTGGGTCTCACCATTAGATTCAGATGGTAAGACGCTACCTTTGAATAGACTCTCTCCGCCATGGTCAAGGAGCTGAAATCCTTACCCTCTACCCCATAGCACTGTTGGATCCATTGCACCTTTACCCCTGGATCAACCTGCTTAGGAATTTTCACCACATCTGCCCCAATTTCAGGCAACCCCAGAGCTTGTGCTATTGCATCTAAAGAGTAAGAGACATATATGTTCTTGATTCTTACTCTTGACCCTGGCTTCCGATTTGTCCAGAAGAGGTATGTTTCTCCTAAGTACCATTCACCACTGGTTGTGATGACTGGCCACATCGGAGAGCTCTACAATTGAAGTCTCACATCTTCTGGAGCGTTCTCGAGGAATGGCCCAAAATTTAACTCTTAGAGGACCGTTTGTTGCACCTCACGTGGTGTGATAGCATCAAGGCAAGCTTGGGTTAGTGTGACCTCAAGTCGCAGTGCTATCCTAAACGTCTCATCCCCTAGCGATTGCACGCCGAGAATCTCCTCTTCAAGAATCTGGTGGACAGATTCCACATCAGGTCGTTCGTGGAAGGGTCCAGCTGCATGAGAACCCTCCACATACTTTGGCGGTTGCACTCCTCATCCCCTTCCCGTATGTGGGCGCTTGTCCCTTGGTTGTGATGTTCCTTCGTCCCTTGGATGCCTTGGTTTAGGTGCCATCTAAAACAAACATAACCGTCCATTAGACCATTTAAAAGTAGCCTAAAATGGTTTGTATATACCTTTTTCAGCTTGACCAAGTTATGTTAATGACACAAGCACACCGTTAAGTCTCCTGAAGTGTTAAGTTAGGGGTTAGGGCCAAAGGTTTTGTAATTAAAAACTAATTAATTAATTAATTAATTACACAAGGGCACCACCCCCCCACAACTAAGTGCATACCTCCGAGTTGCGTAAAAGGGAGAGGACAGGTTGATGCAGACACGCGATGGAATGTAGGTGCGTTGGGAAGGTTTAGGCAGAAAAAATGGTAAAAATTCCCCTCAATTTGGATTCCAAATGATGAAAATAGAAAGTGCGGTAGGGTATTTAAAGGGGTTGGGCGCTACGTTGAAGGGGTCGCATATATGTAGTGGTTGCATATACGGGGTCCCGTATACGCAGCACTGTTTACCCGTGGACCAGCATTGACCAACCTAAAAAAAACCTGAAATGAAAAATTTAAAAATCCAAATTGAGGCAATTGAAGTGCAGAAAAGGCCCGATCATGGCTAAAGACAAGAGGAAGGGAATTAAGTGCGAAAAAAAACAAAATTGGAGAACATGGGTCAAAAAGAACTCAAGCAAGGATGAAATCGAATGATGGGTCACTGAAACAATGAACCAAGAAATCCAAAGGAGTGGAGACTTAATAAGAAGAACCAAGAATATGTAGGTAGGTCCTCCCCATAGCAAGCAATAGCTGTAAAGCCCCTGCATACCCTCGACACCAGAGTCCGTGGGCCCAGGAGCCGATAAATGGTGTTACGAGTGAAGACGCCAAACCAAGAGAAACTCGCCATGGCATGATAGACCAACAAGAAACATGATGAACACACAACATAAAAAGGGCAGTGAGGTGAGTACGAAGAGAAGTGGGAATGGAAGGAAAGGAGAAAATGGAAAGTTTGAGTGTCAGCCACATGAAACCCCACATGTAAGCATGGTTAAGTGACCCGGTAGAACCTTTCTAAAATCAGACCCAAAACCATCTGCGACTAGTGACCGTGCAGCTATAGACGAAGTCCCGACCATCCCCCAAGGAAACAGGAATGACCACACAGAAAACCACCACTCCAAGAAGCGTGAAAAGAGGGAAGTGAAACGGGACAGTGTTAGAGGAGACCAAGGAAGTCCCAAAACAAATGTGGGTGGCCCGTGAGAGGCGGTCTAAGGGGTGTGCTTTGAATTCCCACCACGATATGTTTTTTTTTAAATGAGGACCACATCATGCAAGGTCAAACAACCCAAAAAATTTTGTGGAGAGAGACATGGAGTGGTAGGAAATACGTAAGGACACACCAACAACCTAGGGAAAAAAACAGAACAACGAATAAAGCATTCTCTTTGAAGTCACACCCGATTTAAACCAGTGGGTCATCTTGCAGTTAGGAAACTACACAAGTCACACATTCATTAAAACGTTTTTAAATGAAGGGGTTGCATGTGCACGACACAAGGAAAACCATGAGATGTTGAATGGGTGAATGGCATGGACTCACTACTGAGTGTATGAAGTGGAACGTCATAAAACCAAGGACAACCATGCAAAGGCGGGAACTAGAAAACTAGGAAGACTATTTCAGTACCCATCGTAACGAAAATTGACCTTGCCAAACAATAGTCTGATGACAAAAAGTAAGCAAAAAGAGAAAAAAAAGTGGAAAACAAAGAAGTGTAAAATAAAAAAAATGAGAAAATAGTGAGGGGTGCAGTGAAATGGATCAGCAGGGATGAGGGTCTCCCCCACGACTAGGTGGAAAGGGGGAGACACAAAATATGGAGTGTGGATGACCGGCTGATGATGAGGCTATGACACTGGCTGTGTGAAACTCACGAAAATGTTTGAGTTGTTGGCAGTTGACCAACTGTGTTCTGGTGGGATTCCCAAGTTTGTGAATTAGCAAGGCCCCAGATGGGAAGGTTTCGAAGACAATATAAGGTCCCTCCCATAGCGTCTGAAACTTCATTGGTTGGGATATATGTGAGGGATTCCAATACAATACCTTGTCTCCACACCAAAAGGTGACCTTTTGAATCTTAAGATCATGTCTTTTCTTGTTGTAGGCCTTGTGGGTTTCATTGGAAAATAGGGCTACTAATCGGTTCTCATCTAGCACACTTAAGTTGATTAATCATTCTCATTGTGCTAGGGGTAGTTCAAGGTCGAGGTCACAGGCGGTGGATAGTGTCCAGAGTTCTACTTGGATTGGAAGTGTTGGCAACTTACCGTACACTAACTCATAGGGAGAGTACCCTACAGGAAGTTTCCAGGTGGAGCGATAGGCCCATAGGGCATCGTTAAGCTTGGTACTCAAGTCCCTCTTGTATTTGCTAATTGTTCATGTAAGGATTTTGGTAATTTCCCTATTTGTGACTTCAGCCTGCCCATTGGCTTAGGGGTGATAAGGTGTTCTAAATTTGTGTGTTACCCCTAAGCGTTGCATGAGTTTACGAAAAGTAACCCCCATGAAGTGAGTCCCATTGTTAGAAAAGAGTGCATGAGGCACTCCAAACCTGGTAACGATTTGTTGTTGAACAAATCGTGCGGCGGTGTTGGAAGAATAGTCGATGACGGTTGCCGCTTCTACCCACTTTGTACAGTAGTCCACTACCACGATGATATACACCTTTCTGTTTGATAAGGGGGTGATGGGTCCCATGAAGTCAATGCCCCAGATGTCAAAGAGCTCCAGTGGTTGAATCCACTATTGAGGTCCCTCCAACCGTGCCGACATCCCACCATCTTGTTAGCATCGTTCACAGGAGCGAGCGAACCATTGTGCATCCCTGAAGAGTGTAGGCCAATAATACCCTGCAAGTAGGATTTTAATGGTCGTTCTGTGTCCAGCATAGTGGCCCCCACACAGGCCCTCATAAGCATCTTGGAGGACACGTAGCGTATCAGCATCAGGGACACACCATCGGACCAAGCCGTCTGCACACACCTTGTAGAGGTGGCTGTTGATTTCCATGAAATGCTTGTCCTTATTGAGAAACCGTTGTTTCTACTGATGGTTCCATTCTTTTGGCAGCTCCTGTGTTGTAAGGTAGGTAAGGATGTGATTGAACCAAGGAGATTCCTTGGGTGCTTGGGGATCAACGGCGCATGTGAAGAGGAGTTCATTTGAAAATTGATTGGATAAAGGCTTCTCCTCTTCTGTGTTATCCCATCATAACCAAGACAAATGGTCAGCGACCACATTCTCAGACCCTTTTCTGTCTACCATGGTCAGATCAAACTCTTGGAGAATCACCAGTCACTAGATTATGCAGGGCTTACTGTTAGTTTGTTCATCAGGAACCAAATAGCACTGTGGTCTGTGTGCACAAACACCTCGTATCTGAGCACATAGTGCTAGAATTTATCCAATGCGAACACCACCGCCATCAATTCTTTCTCAATGGTGGTATAGTTCAGTTGTGCACCCACAATGCTACAGCTTGCATAGTGGATATAATACAGATGTTTCTGATCGTCACATTGTGTAAGCACGGCTCCCAAAGCATAGTTGGAGGCATCTGTCATTTTATGGAAGGGTCTGGACCAATCAGGTGCTCGTAGAACTAGAGCTTCTACGAGTTTCTGCTTTAGCTCTTAGAATGTGGACTCGCATTCCTTAGTCCAGACAAATGGAGCATCCTTCTTTGTAAGCTCTACCAACGGTTGGGCTATCTTCGAGAAGTGTTAAATGAAGCATCAGTAGTAACCAATGTGCTCAAGGAATGACCACACATCTTTGACAGTACTTGGTTGGCGGGTAATTCCTTGGATGACCCTGATCTTTTCAGGGTCTACGCTGATCCATGTTGATGAAATGAGATGCCCCAACACTATGCCCTCTTGGACCATCAAATGGCTCTTTTACTAGTTGAGCCGTAGATTGGTGTCTACACACCTCTTTAGAACTTGCTCTAGTTGGTCCAATGCTTGCTCAAACGTGGCACCATAGGTGGAGAAGTCATCCATGAAGACTTCTACACCATTTCCAATTTGTTACTAGGAGATGCTCAAGATAAGGCATTAGAACGTTGCAGGTGCATTACACAGGCCAATGGGCATCTTCTTATATGCAAAAGTCCCCCATGGACTCTTGAAAGTAGTTTTGGCCTAGTCCTTTGGTGCGATTTGAATCTGGTTATAACCACTATAACCATCCAAAAAGCTATAATACTAGTGTCCTGCGATAGTGTCCAACACTTGGTCCACAAATGGGAGCGGGAAGTGGTCCTTGAATGTTTCCATATTGAGCAACCGAAAATCGATACAGACCCTCCACTTACCACCTTTCTTGGGTACGATAACGAGTGGGCTAACCCATTTGCTATCAGCAATTGAATAGATGAATCCCACCTTAAGTAGTTTTCCAATTTCCTCCTTTACTATCTACTTCAACTTGGGATTCAATCATCTTTGTGGCTATCGTCGTGGCTTCATGGAAGGGTCAAGATAGACCCGGTGCTGGCAAATCCTGGGATCAACTCTAGCCAGCTCAGAATAAGACCACGTGAATGTAGTAACCCATTTTTTTACCATCACCAACAACTTCTTTTTCTATTTAGGATCAAGGGCAGCGTTGATAATTACTGGCTTGCTGTTTTGCAAGAATTCATACTCTAAATGAGTCGGTAGAGATTTTAATTCAAGGGGCTCTTGCTTGAAGCGCTCAGGGATCTCTAGCTTTCCCTAGTCATCAAAGTCATCAATGATGGAGGTTTGTCGATGAATATCCTCCATCACATCCATGTTGTCAATATAGGCTTGCACTAGCCCCTCAGACGGTTCCATGCATATTGTGCTACTAGTAGGATCAGTTGTCAGCCATTGGGTGCCTTCTTGGGTAGTGGCTGATGCATACAAGCACTGTTGAATTTGTGATTCCTCGGTACACCGACTGCATGCTTGAATGGATGTCCACTTAATGGACCATAACTGCTACACACAGTTGCACCCTAAGTCACTATACGTGATGCATGGAACTCTTTTCTTCTCGATCTTCCCGAAAGGATTTTCCTATGAAATTTTTAGGGATAGATCTCGAAGTCCTAGTCATGCATCCACTGTACTTAGCCAGGCTCTTCTCATGATGATTGGGAAGTTCCCCTTACATTTTTCAACACAGATGACTAGGAAGTCAACAGGGTAGGACCACCCACAGACGATGGTCACAATGTCCTCCACCAAACCCAAAGGAACGGAGATGGACTGATCTACTAGCTTGAGTCGAATGTTACTTTTCTTTAGCAAGGGTAGGTTCCAGTTCTTGTACATATCGTGAGAGATTAGATTAACCCCTGACCCTGAGTCTAGAAGAGCTTTGCACGGCTCATTCTCAGCCACCTGAAGATAGATTAGGGGGCTTCCCGGATTTGTCAATTTCTAGGGAAGAGACCTAGCCTTGATCTAGTCGGTCACAACATGTGTAAGCATGATTGTCTAGATGTTGGATTGCGGCAAAGTGGAGGACTGCTCAGACAGTGTGATGGTAGAGGTGTAGGTGAGGGTGTATTCAGATTATTGGGCTAGAAGAAGGAACATTTGCGTGGCTTGGGTTCCGATCCACTTGGCCTAGATGTTGGTTGTAAGTTAACAACCCTCGTAGCATTTCATTGTTGTGTTTGTGGTAGTATTTCTCCTTGCATGGATGGAGTAGGTGGCAACAGAGAGGGATGATATGGAGGAGTGGCAGAAGAAGGTGACGGAGGGTAGAAGTGATGTGGATTTTTTTCCCTGGGTGATGGAGATGGATGTCTGAAATATTCAGGGGGGGTGGTAGTAACTGGGAAAGGCCGCATGACTGGAAGACTCTCTTGGAGAGACAAGATGCTAAACATAGTACCTGTAAGGATCTGGCTGCTTGTAAGGGTACTGCTACCTTGGAGGTGGCATCCCCCATGCTTATGGTTGCTACCACTATTGGAAATACTCATACGGTTGCGAAGGCATTTCACTCGGGTAGTATCCTTGCTACTGCTAGTGGAATCACCAGGGGTTACCTTGTGGATAAGGAAACCTTCAGGGCATCTGCCTCTTCGCCAAATGAGGGTTCAAGACATAGACCCCAGACTCTTGTAGGTGAGACACCACAAGACAACATCCCTTGGGATGTTCATATTGGCATATGCCACATCCATCATCCTCTTCGGTGTTAGAGTCTGTAACTTGCTCAGCTGCAGCAACTTTTCCCTTACCTTTGTGTTGGGTATGCTAAGCTCCCTTCTTCCTGTGTCGATCAGGGTCACTACCCTGTTCTTTGGACTCTTCTGAAATTTTTAATACACTTTGGAATCTTTTATCCAAAGAGTCCCACATTTTATCCACCTTTGCCAATATTTCAGATGCAAACTTTTGTAACGGCAAAGTCTTCTGATTCACCGCTGCTTCCAGTGGTGACTCTTCATCCTCATCATAAAATTGAATCCCCCTTTTTCTAAGGGAAGGGTCCCGGTTGAATTCTTCAACGCTCTACTTTTTTCTGAGTTCTCCTTCCTCTTTGGCCACTTGATCAATGAGGCGCTACAACTGATGGGCTCTTAGCTCTAACAACCATCCCTTGGCGTAGACACCAAGGATCTTTCTTGTTTCAAAACGGAGCCCATCAATAATGTGGTGAAGCTGTGCCTGCTGAGAATAACCATGACTAGGGCACCGATGCAACAGTGAGTAGTACCTGCTCATGGTGGCATCCAAGGGTTCATGATTCCCTTGTTTCCAACCTTGGATCTGCCTTCTTAGATTTGCCACTCTAGAGTACGTTTGATATTTTTCATTAAAGATTTCAAGCATTGTACTCCATCTTCTGACTGATTTTGGCTCTAAAGACCAGTACCAACTTTCAACTTCTTTGATGAGTGTTCGGGGAAACAGCTTCAACCGTTCCCAATCGTTATCAATATTTTGCAGGGTTCAGGCATCATGAAATGCCTGCAAGTGGGTCTGCGGATCACAATTGTATCCCCCTTCAAATTTGGGGATGTTGTTCATGTCAACAAGCTTGATCTGGCTATCCTTCATGTGCCTACTTGGGATATGAACTGCCTCTACAATGTGGAGCATACTTCAAGTAGCTAACAACGGCTCATCTGAATCATAGTCCTGTTGGGGACTATGACGTTTGCGAAGATTCCTGCTACCCCTTCTTTCATGTTGGCGAGGGCCACGTGATTGGTGGTGTGCTCCCTCACGTTTCCCTGCTCGAACCTACTTACCATCGTCCTTTCTCTCCAACCTTCCCTTGTGACGCTCAGAACCTGAGCTGGAGGAAGGTGCATGAGAGGGGAAGGACGGAGAAGAAGGAGAGGCATCACCGCCACTTCGGCGTCGATCTCCCCATCTACCCTGGTGACAGCTATGGTCATCTCCTCTAGCTTTGCTTCGTGACCCACCATCCCCTTGAGGATTATGGTCACTTGGAGGTTGGTTCTGGATGACTAACTAGAGGATCTGTGGCCCCAGGTGAAGTTCGGTCAAATGAGTATTTTTTTATATGGGATCTCCATCGTCTTGTGACCCTTGCGAGAATAAGGGGTTACTAAAGTGTTTCCCCTTCTATTGTTCATATCTCTCAGCTTGCTGTTGATCTCTTGTCCGTTGAGCTTCCATGGGATGATAGTCTCGAAAGTCATGGTCCTCCATGACATACTCTGCCACTTGGTCCTGGATGCCCATTCTACCCAAATTGTGGTATAGCATCACAGGAGCTGCTCGGTCGGGTAGTAGCACGATGCTACCCTCCATGTCCCACCATCAAAGATATTCATCTTGATGTAGGATGAATGTGAAATCAGGGACATATTCATCGGGATGTTTATATACCACCTGACATCCTTGTGGCACTGATGGTTCAAATGCATCTCTCCTGTGAGAAGACATGTTGGATGTTAGATGGTCCATATTATCGGTGTACCTTATAATTAACTTTAAATTCACCTAGTGTGCGAAGATAATTCTATCCTGGGTTTGATCCATCGACTTAAATGATAATTTTACTAAAGTTAGATGATGCATGTAAGACTAATAAGTCCCCGGCAACGGTGCCAATGATGAGCGGCTAGGTACCCTTACGTCCAACCATACGAATACGAGCGTTCATGCGCGATCTGGTCGAACTCCGCAGACTGTAAGCACTTAACATGCACCAAACTTCTAACCAGTGAAACCTTGGGTTAGAACGGTCGTTGTCATCCTAATCTCACTTGTAAAGTTCTATTGCGATGGTTAAGTGAGACTAAGGCTAATGATTTTTATATCTTTTTAATTATCTTTTTCAGCAACTAAGTGAGGTATGGAAGTAATGAATAAACTATTATCTAATTTCTAATTATCCTAGTTTATATGCTAACTAGTCCTAGCATAAGCATCCGGTCCCATCCTCCGAGCACATTCTGAGCATTTCCTAACACTGTTGGGTTACCAGAAGTTAAGCGTCGTTGGGTTTACCAAGTGTTTGGATTACGTTTGAGATGGTCGTACCTATGTTTATTACAAACTACGAAGGAACGCTAATGATTGAAACTATAATAGTGAAAACATAAATAATTGACGAGTAACTAATAAAGCATAAACAAATGATTAACAAAGCATAAACATCTTAAACTATTAAATGCATGAAAAAACTAAGTCCAAATGCTACAAGGATTGCATGAACAGTTCATCTTTATTGCCATCATGCCAATGGGCTCAAATACATCAATGCTCGAATAAAGATTCAATCGCTTTTCATACACCTGCTGTAGGCACTTGGAAAATATTCTATCTCTTGCGGGAGCAAACTACAAGAGCTTCGCTATCACTACTCAAAAAGATGCCTACATGAGGTGGAAGGCCCTCATATTTATAGATCTAGGAAGGGTGTTGTGTATACAGGGCCTCGTCGACGCGGGGTGGCTGCATCGACGGGGCCACGTTGACACGGCCGCGTATACGTGGCCCCGTATACACAGCCTAGTCGATGCAATGACTTTTGACACTTCATCAATAAGGTTGATCAAGATCAAGAAGTATCTCACTCTTGCTTTTATTTGATGATCTTATTATTTTCTTTATTGTTTAATTTCTATTTCAATTAGATTAATAAAATATCTAAGGTAATGCAAGTTGGGAATAAAGAATTTGCCCTACCTTCACTTGGATAATTGGATATGAGTTGCACATTGTGTGACCCTAGTTAGGACTAGTGATTGGTAGTTGGTAGATTTTTTTACTTCTTATCATTATCTTAGAAAATGAAGTAAGTATCAAGAAAGTAATATTTAATTTTCCATATATTTTTCTCACATATATCTTATTTGCAGAATAAGCAAGAAATAACTTCAAGTTCAAAGGGAAAATCAAATTATTGGAGCACAAAATCATGAAAGAAAGCACTGGAGCTAGAAATAGATAAACAATGTGGACTCGTTTGAGGATGGACAAACCTTAAGAAGGGTAGATTGTCACATCCCCATTTCCAAATGATGCTACTAACTAAAGAAGATGGTATCTCTTCATAACAAGTGTTATTGTTATCTTAACAAGACCCAAAATGGCAGTTGTGATTAAGACCCAAAAGGGTATGTTGTAATAATGAACATGTCTCTTAAGGTAACCTTTGGAGGTTTGACCTAAGGCATTTATACTTAGGGTTAGAGGTTGTGCTAGCATTGAATGGTAGAGCTAATATAGGCAAGTCATGGGGTGGCAAAGCCAGTATAGGCAAGTCATGGGAAACAGGGTGAAGCAGGATAGGAAGTGGACTGGCCATCCCTTCTAGCTAAGTTATAGGCCTCTCAGAGAATGATCCAGATACACTTTTCCATATCAATAATGAATTTTTTTATTTTTTTCTACATTTTTCCTATTATTTCCTTTATACATAATACTGAATATCACTTATATTTCACATTAGCATATTTTCTTTGTATGCATAATGTCTATTATATTTGATATTTGATGTTTGCCATGACATTCAAGGACAAGATGTCACAATTATCGTTAGAAGTAGCATAAATCTGAAACAACATCAAGAATCATATGTCTCACTTTGGACTAAATCATACATGACAAAGCTACCACTAATCCAAGTGGGAAGACAACAAACTACTATCAAGACATAATAAGCTAGATGCCACAACTAGTCCCATCCATGGAATTTGACTGAATCATGCGTGAATGCTTGTGATTCGTATTGTTGGATGTAGGGGGTACCCTCCACTCATTAGTTTTCAACTAGTTCTTCATAATAAAAAATGTTGAGAAAGTCTATCTATTGGCAATTACATACCAAATCTTCAGAATGAATAACATGTTTAATATAATTTAACTAATAATAATTCATTTGCCTCTGTTAATTAAGATATGGAGCTAATGTAATGTTCCCATTCCTGAATGATACCACTACATAATAAAAATGGTGTCTCTTCATAACAAGTATTGTAATTATCATAATTAAAACTTAAAAGAGAAAGTTGTAATTAATATCCAAAAGCATGTGTTGTAATAATGGACATGTCTCTCAAGGTGACCTTTAGGGACTTGACCTAAGGTATTTATACCCAAGCATTAGAGGTCATATTAGCATGGAGTTGTGAAGTCGGTAAAGGAAAGTAACAGGTGTTGGGTAAAGTGGAACAAGAAGAGGATTTTCCATCCCTTCATGTTGAGTGATAGGCCTAACAATGCTCATAGTGTTGGATAGCCTCTAAGGAATAGATGCTAAAGGAAGATAATCCCAAGGAACTCTCAAAGCATGACCTAGATACATTATTCCACATCAATAAAGCATTCCTTTCTTTTTCTTTCTTCATTTCTCCTATTATTTTCTTTACGCATGATGTCTAATATAATAGATATTTGACATTTTTCATAACATCTAGGAATGGGATGTCACATTTGGTATTAGAGCGAACCATGATCCTAGGGCTAATCAAAACCAATAGCCAACTACAATCCAATAACAAGGGAGCCACATTCTAGAAAGAATTATGGATCACCACTATGAGATACACCTTATAATTAAGATGATCCATATCAACTAGAAGTTATCATTTAAGAAATTTTTCATGGATAATAAAGTTTTGGATCAAACATCTATGAGAGAACTACAAACATGCATTAGGTTCAAGATGGACTTCACCAACCAACAGGATTCCTTTGTAACATGATATTCATGGATATTATCAACTAGGAGATTCAATTACAACTTAGCAAGGTTCATAAAATGAAAGAAACATTGGTAAGAGAAAGATATACCAGTTCAGGTAGTTCTTATCCACCTTGCAACATTATTAGAATATTGATTGTTTAAGATCATTATTAAGTTATCCTAGAAGATTAGTAACTATGGCCTAAGTTGATACTTATTACCCCTAAACACATAACCCCTATAACTTGGCATTACTCGCTTTACTTAAGACTTATGTATTAGTAGGCTTAAGGGATTCAACCTATCCATAAGATTGTTGAGGATCTTAGAACTTAGAAGGGGCATGAATAAATTTCCCAACAAAAATCAATCAACACAAAAACCACACCCAAAAATGCATGGTTTTCCAACTTGGGTACTCTACACTTAGAGGGTAGATCACTTGTAAACTCTAAACTTTGTTTCTTTCAAAATGTGGTTTGAAGGGTACCACACCCTATACAACTCTAAGCTCCACTTTGAAGTGATTTGATGTCATGAATCCGTGTAACCTAGCTAGGTCTCGACAAGCTTAGAATGTGGCTTCAAGGATTCTATAACCTTTACAAATTGAGCTTTGCTATGGAGTGTTGTGACGCTACACCAACCACTCAATCCCAACAGGATCTAGACAAGCTTAATGATGGTGCCTTCTTGCAAGAAGTGCATCAACCCCAATGGGACAATAAGAAAGAGAAAAATAAATTACAAGGGAAGGATGCAACTAATTTTCCAATCCTTGTACTTTGAAGCACA
>MNCI01007354.1:238607-253272 GCA_015680685.1 Gnetum montanum
AGCTACCTTGCAAAAACATCACAATCCAATACCCATTCTATGTTCTCCATTTTCCTTAAGGTTTTAACATACCAAAAGTTCAACAATCTTTCCCTTTTTGGTAATGTCCAAAAATTAAGAAAATGGATGAGTATAGTCATGAAATCATCAAATATAGCTATTCATAATTTCTCCCCCTTTTTGGACATGAACAAAAAGGATTAAAAATGAAATAATCAAGATAGATAAATTCTAATGACAATTGTGGTGATCACTATGATAATGGCTCTAAGGTTCAAGGTATATCATAGAGAGCACATGAAATCTAAAAATAAGACTATAAAGAGAGAAACCTATCCTTATAATAGAAACATCATAAAAAATATTCCCCTTTGTGGATAGCATCCAAAAAGAAGGAGATCATAAAAAGGATCTATCCAAATAGCTACAAAACTATTTCATGAGACAAACAACAAATGACAATCCCATAGAGATATAGTTAGCATTAAGGAATGCACATCTCTTAGCGATATTTTCATAGGGCTAATGATGAAAGACTACATTTCATAAAGAGTTACCCTTTTTCTGTTCAAAAATAAAGTTAAAATTAATGAGCCACAACTTAAAGTCCAAGAGTATTTTACAAGCAAAGGTCAAAGTCCAAAGCTTGAGCATTTAGGATCATGTAACCTATCTTTTTGAACCAAAAAACCATTTGTAATAAATAAACCAATATCTCATGATTCTATAATCACCCAATATTCTACTCCTTTTGAAGCATCAACAAAAAAAGAAGGCATAGAAATTTCATGATAGGTAAAACATGCATATTCAACTTTTAAGACAAAGTAATGCATCTGATTATATCAAAAGATCAAGCCCAACCAATCATATTTTTACCAAAAAAATCATAAAATAATATATGATAATCAGGTTGAGAACAAAAATAGCAAATATATATATATATACACACCTCATTTATTACCAAAAAAGGTCATGATCACCTATTTTAGTTACAATCTTCCATTGAACACTTGAGATCTCTAAGGTGAAAACTTCCCAACTAATGTTTGCAATAAGGGCCTTAGGTAAAGATATATTCTCATTATACAAAAGGTCAGACAATAAATAGAGCTCACATGTAAATTTATATAAAGATCAGGAGCTTTCACCATAATAGTTCATCTTTAGGTATGGATTTTAAATAAATGTTCTCTTTTACTTTCAAAAAATTACCAAATGAATATACTCTTCATTGATCATTTTTGGTCAAGGGAGTTGGAGTGGAAAGTCTTGTTGCTTGGATATCTTTTGGTAAGAGTCTCAAAAGACTCTCCACCACACGAGTGGCCTATATATGATAATTGTTGATGAGGTATAGGCTTCCCCTACATATATGAAGATGTCCTTCTTTTAGATTAGCTTGATATTTTATCATAGGGTATTTCCCTTGCAATGCAACATTTAGATCAAGTGTGAAGACTAGAGTCTCCTATTAATAGTATTGATAGTTCCTCTAGAAATGTCTCTTCAAAAGATTCATGATTTTCATTAAAGATACCAATTCAAATGCTTTAATCTTTCAAAAGAAATGAGCTTTCTAATATCAAAGGGAAGAACATAATAAAAGTGTAACACAAGACCTTTAGTTTTGAGCCAAATAGAAACAAAGTTAAGAATCTAAAAGATGATTTTTTCAACAAAAACTTTACAAGTTTATAAGTACCACAAACTTTCATTCAATTATAAGATTAATCACATCATGCTCATACATTCACAAGAGATACCATAATCAAATATTCTAATAGTACCAAATATCTTCTCTTGTAAGTGCTTATCTTAACATTTGTAAAATATTGAAGCTAATATCCCATAGCTTGAAATGAAGTAAGTATACATCAATACAATTTAGTCTTTCTTAATTCTCCAAATTAAATACTAACACAATATTTAGCAAACAAGAAATAAAAACATACCTTGACTTACCTTACTTGCAATTGAGAATTAAGGTGCCTAGAGTACTAGAGAACGAGATTCCTGTTTCGAGCTTTCTCTTCTTGCACAAACTTCTTCAATTTTCAAGGCTTGGCTCTCTTTCAAAAATTGGTTGGATAGTGTCTTCTCATTCTCAGGTTCCTTCCTCTTGATTCTCCAAACTTTTTGAACTCCCTCATTTTTTTGAGTTGTCCAATCTTTCTTAACTCCTCTCTAATTTACTTGCATGTCCTTTTTACCCCATAAAAAATCCTTTCTAGGCACATTCGGATAAGACTAAGAAGTCCTATGATATGACCAAGTGTTCATGTGATAATATTTTAAATTTCACTCCCATTGCTTATACCCAAATTTATGACAATAATAACATCTAACTTTTCTATTGTGAGTAAAGTGTCTATACCGTGAAGCTACTCTTGGTTGAGACATAGTACCGATTAACTCTTCAATTTTCGAAGATGTCTTTTGTTCAACAGTTTGTATAGATGTTTCTCCTTGTGAGCAACACCCTAGTCCACTTTTATCATATGAAATTCTTCCTTGTTCAAGAACCATCCAAAGGGACTCTTTTCCCTTGACTAGCCTTTCATTCACAAGTTTGACATCTACAAGTTCTTCCTTGATCTACTCATAAGATTAGGTTAGCTCTTTATTCTCGGTCCTAAGATCTAAGATTTCTTTTATGAGATTAGAAATTGTTAAATTTAATGAAGAAATATCTTGATCCTTGGTTTTTACTTACTTAGTCAACCTTACACAAAGACTTTTCAACTTACACAATAGGTCATACTTCTCTTCCTCATTCTCAGATTGATCACATCATTTGAGGTGTTAGTGTCATCATTAGTGAGAGCCATATAGAGGAGATGTGAGTTCTTCACATCATCCTTCTACTCTTCATCATCCTAACTACTGAAGAAGTTGGTCTTTTTCATCTCTTCATCACTTTTGTCATTTCACCTTAACCTACAACTACTAGAACATTCAAAGGCCATAAGGCCTCTTCTTCCACATATCCAACATTCTATAGAAGAAAGATCAAATTTAGAATTTGAAATATTTTTACCTCTTTCTCAACCTCTGAATTGATTGGATTGATTTTCTTCTATGAAATTTCTCATGCGTTCATCTTTTTTCTTTTGGTTCTTGTTCATTAGCTCAATCACATTGGTTAGTTTTTGAATCTCAACCTTAAGGTTTGAGTTTTCTTTCTTGAGATAAGAACATTCATCATTAAGAACTATAATTTTCATGTCCTTGACATGTAAATTATCTTTTATTTTAATACATAAGTTTTGAAAATAAATAACTTCATGGAAAAACATTCCATATATTTCTTCAAGGGAAATATCATTCAAATTGTCATGAGTTTTATCAATCTTACAGGTATAGTCTCTTCTATTTCTAAATGTAAAAAAAGGAATGAGAGATTTACCTTTGGAAAAAATGTGATCTAAGAATTAGGTACAGCAATTTATGAAGCATAATAGTATCTTTATCCAAATGTGTTTGATGTTGATAGTCCCTTCCATGTTCACTCTTGGTGATTGATGTAGAATGCAAGAGTACCAGACTCTAATACCACTTGAGGATCATAGAACTTAGATGGGGGGATGAATAAATTTCCTTAAAAAAATCAAACACAAAACCACACCCAAAAATACATGGTTCCCCAACTTGGGTACTCCATACTCGGAGGGTAGATCATTTGCACACCTCCAAACTTTGTTTCTCTCAAAATGTGATTTGAAGGGTACCATACCCTATACAGCTCTAAGCTCTACTCCAGAGTGATTTGACATCATGAATCCACTCAACTTGGCTAGGTTATAATAAGCTTAGACTGTGGTTTCAAGGATTCCACAACCTTTACAAATTAAGATTCGCTTCGAAGTCTTGTATGGTACACCAACCACTCAATCTCAATGGGATTCTAACCAACTCAATGATAATGCCTCCTTGCAATAAGTGCATCAACCCCAATGGGACAACAAGAAAGAGAAAAATAAATTACAAGGGAAGGATGCGATTGATTTGTTGGACCTTATACTTTCAAGCATAGTACAATATAATCACTACTACAATACAAATGATGGAACAATGATGTACAAATTCAACAATACGTAGTTTACAATGATAGCTTGATGTTGACACTTTCTTGCACAAAAATTTGCTCATTCCTCAATAGAATGAAGTCTTCGTATAGCCTTGATATTTCCAAAATCATCTTGAAATTTATGCAACAGCTATCTAACAACTAGGGGAGATGTCTTCTTCGAGATTGGGACATCTCACTACATAGGCTTCCATTCAAGGTGGATGTCTCTCCCCCAAAAAAGATGTCTACATGTAGACGTCTTCTACAAAGAGGATACATCTATTGTTTCAACAAGATGTCTTCTTTGGTTCTTCTACACTTTAGCCAAGACATCTTCTACTTCTTAGAAACATCTTCTTAGCTTTTGGGCTTTGCTTCCCAACGCTTCCTTTCATTGATTTGGCTCATCCTTGATTTTGGAAATTTCTTCAATTTGTTGTAGTCTTCATCTTCATTCTTACTCCACTTTTCTAATGAAGCCTTTGTCCAATCTCTCTTAAGTCATTGATTCTTCTTTCATTTCTAGTAGGTCCTTATGGTCTCCACTTTGACATCTCTTTGTAGATGTCATCTCATCTCTTGTAGATGTCATCACTTAAGCTACCCTACAAAAACATCATACTCTACAAACCATTCTATGTTCTCCATTTTCCTTAAGATTTTGACATACCAAAAGATCAACAATTGTCTCATTCTTACTTAACCAATAAGGGTTATTATCATAAGACCCATAGAAAAACTAATACTCGATGAGTGATGTTGCCATAATCTTTTCCTTAGGACCTATGGCATAATCTTAATTTGAGAGAATAAGCTTATATCATATTTATAAAATTATATGATAACAATATTATATTCCTATCCAAAGGTTGGTATATCATTTATAATCAAGTCAAAGTCATCTTAGAAGTTCTAAAGTCACCCATACATCAACCTAGCAATGTTAATTCAAAAAAAAAAAGAAGCTATTTTGAGCCTTTTAAATCCTAAAAATCAAACTTAGTTTTTGTAATGTTCCCATTTCCAAATGGTGCCACTGTCTAACAAAGATGGTGTCTCTTCATAACAAGTGTCATGATTATCGTAACAAGACACAAAAGAGGACTTGTAATTGAGGCCCAAAAAGGCATATTGTAATAACAAACATGTCTCTCGAGGTGACCTTTAGGGGTTTGACCTAAGGTATGTATACCAAACGTTAAAGGTTATATCAGCATGGAGTTGTGAAGATGATATAGGCAAGTAATAGATGCTAGGTGAAGCAAGACAAGAAGAGGATTGGCCAACCCTTCTAGCCAGTAATAGGCCTAACCATGGTAGCAGTGTTGGATTACCTCTAAGAGATAGATGCTAAAGGAAGAAAACCCTAAGAAACATCTAAAACATGATCTAGAGACACTCTTCCACATCAATAAAGCTTTATTTTTCTCTTTTTTCTTTTTTACAACTTCCCTCTTATTTTCTTTACACTTAATGTCAAATGTTACACATATTTGACATTTGCTATGTTATTTTCTTACACCTAATGTCTAATATAACATATATTTGATGTTTTCCATGACATCAAGAATAGGATGTCACATTTGGTATTAAAGCAAACCATGACCCAAGGGCTAATCAAAATCAAGGGCCAACTACAACTTGAACATAAGCCATGAAGCCATGACCCAAAGAAAGTCATGGACCACAACTAGATGCGCCAAATGTCTAAGATGATCCTTTAACCAAGAGAACTAATTATGCTTCAACAAGGTACATTAATTGCAAGGGACATTGGTAAGACAAGGATACGCTTGTCCACGTAACTCTTACCCATCTTACAATATTATTAGAACATTAATTCATTAAGGTCATCATTAAGTTATCCTAGAAGGCTAATAACTATGGCCTAAGTCAAGACTTATTGCCCCTAAGCATCCAATCCTTGTAACTTGACATTACTCATTCTCTGCTTGAGACCTATACAATGGCAAGTTTAAGGATTCAATCTAGTCATAAGATTGATTCATTCCTACTCAACCAATAACAATTAATATCATGAGACCCATAAGAAAATTGATACCCAGTCGATGATGCATGATGTCTTACTTCTTCTTAGTACCTAGGGCATAATCTTGTTGCAAGAAGGATAAACATCATACTTGTCAAATCATAGGCTAAAAATATTTTTATTACATCCAGGGATTGACATATCATTTATAATCAAATCCAAGCTATCAAGAGCCCTCATATCACATATACATCAACCTAGTAATGTCAATTTGGCAAAATAAGCTATTTTAGACTTTTCAAATCATGAAAATTCAACTTCGTTTTCATGAAACAATGTCCAATACATAGTACTCATTGAGACAATTCCAACAGTATAAATTTTGTCTTGATTAGACTTATAGTTTTGGAAATATCCAAGCCATCATTGAAATTTAACCTTTTAAAAAAAGGAAATTTAATTTTTATTTTAATTTTTAAAACTTAAAATTAGAGCCTAGGTTCAACCTCATGACCTTCAAATTAAACATGTGTTGGATAAGTATAATTAAATATTAATTAATTAAAATAATAATAATAAAATTACAAATGGGCTGCATAGGCTCCTAGAGGGAGTAGGCAGGCTTGGCAACAAGCCAGCCCCTCAGTGCACCGCACAGGCCAACAAAGGGCCACACTGGCACCACAAAGGACTACGCACTAGCCCTGCAAGAGGGGCTCGCTTCGCCCCGAGAATGACCACGGAAGGTCACGTCGGCCCATCAATGGACCACGCTAGCCCTGTAGAGGGCCACGCATGCCCAACATAGGGCTACGTAAGCCCTGTAGCAGGCCACGCACCTCTTTCCCCTCTCCACGCCGTTGCTGCCATGCTCCTCACCACTGCTGCTGTGCCTCCCTCACCACTCCTCCACGACTTCACCGCTGCCGGACTGCCTATCTCTTGCACTTCTTCTTGTCGCTGCTCGACCTGCCATGCTCCGTCACCACTGCACACGCGCCATTTTCGCCTACGCTACTGTTGCCACCGTCTTTCTCTGCATTTTTTGCCACTTGTGTCGGTGCCACGCAGACCATTTTCACCATCGGTTGCGCCACCGAACCACCGCTATCAACACTGGCGCTGCCAAATCGCCGAGAGTTTTGGCCGTCTGCGGTGACCGTGGATATGCCGCTGCCACCATTTCCTGCCTCCCTGCCTGCCGTCGGTGCTCCAATTCTCTATCTCCCTACCTGCTGTCAGCACTGCCATTCTCTGACTCCCTGCCTGCCGTCAGCGCTGTGATTCTCTGCCTTCCTGCTTGCCGTCAAGTCATCATTCTCCATCTCCCTACCTATGATCAACGCCACCATTCTCTACCTCCGTAAGCTGCTGTAGAGTTATGCACCGGAGATTCGCGATTCCGGATAAATTTTGACGATCTGTTCACGTAGGATTGCGTACAGAAGTGCATTAAATTCGCAATGAGTACGTATTTCATAATTTCCAATGAAATTTTGTCTGGATTTGCACATAAAATGGTCGCCTTGCGTTTTTAGTTCTTGCGATATCTGCATTTTGCATTAAAATCTTACATATCTTCTCCGGTTCTGAATCATATCAAAAATTTCATTTCATTGTTAAGTGGCAAGCAAGCAATCAAGATTCATGGCATCGGCATAAGACGGACCACAGAAAACAAGGAGTACGAGTAAATAAACAAACACACGGAAATCACGAAAGGGCTACTATGGTAACCGAAGGCCGAAGGGGCAAGTATGGGTCATACGGAAAGTTTTGGACGGGGCGTGCGAGGAAAACATTGCATTTGCATGGATTAGCGTCAAAGGTTCCGCCATGACTCACAGATTCACGCTTGTTTATTGTTCATTGCTGATTTTTGCTCTTTTTTTCGTTTCTCTGCTGAAAAAAGAAAAAACAAAACAGGGTCATCGTCATGGGTCATGAGTCATGAACATGATGACGGATGGATGCTTGTTCAACTTTTTTAAAAATCTGTTTGCTTATAAAGCAACGAAAATCTGTTTGCTTATAAAGCAACGAAGCCCATCAGCATGGACAATGACCATATGCAAGCTCATGGTGCTCTGGTTTTACTTTCCCCTTCATCCCCTTCATCATGACTAGTGCCGATTTTCCAGCGGCTGAAAGGTTTTCAATCATTGTAGGTGAGATGAGTTACTGGGCTGTGACTAGTTTAGTTAAGTTGTGTATTCCTATAATGCGGTCATCTTCAAAGTGGCCCTATGGTGCTACTCACAGGTAGTCTTGAACAAAAGTATTAGCAGACCTGATTTGTTATAAATTTGGTTGAGGCTTTAGGCTTAAATTCATTTTTGGAAATATTGGATTAAGTAACAAAAGGATTTCATTTTATTGCTGTCATTTTGGTTGTTGCAGAAATTATATGTTTGGCCAGATTATGGTTCCTGAGTAAGGAAATGGATTCAATGCCCTCCATACCTTTGCAAATTTTCTTGCTTCAATTTAATAGAGATATTGCAATCTTCTGTGCAATTTTTAAGCATTAACAATATTTTGGATTTACATTGTACTTGTTCTATATTTTACAATGTATTGTTATGATATATGAGATTTAATTTTTCTAAAAAACTAATATATTGAAATTTTCTCTGTCACGTCCCAAACGGATTTCACTTTTTCTTGAGACACACGTACCCAAACCCAAACACGTTCAGAATCACGAATAATCCTGGATTCCATGAATTGGATTCTTTTGATGCATAGCTGTGGAGCAATTCCTCTGCATAGCAGGCCCTCAAAAGGGCCATCCTGACCAACCTCGTTCACGTGGGCTGCATAAAGAGTCACGCAAGGCAGCCTACCACAGCAAGAGGGGCCGCTGCGCAGTTCAACAAGCTCTTTCTGTCGCCACCATCACCTAACACACAGTCCAGAAGTTGCTGCAATGGTCATGCAACAGCACGTAGCTGTGGATACAGATCAGTCATGGAACGTGAGTGCCACGTGCTGCAGCGCCAACGTCTTCTCGTGGCCACCAACATGACTGCCATTGCTGCAGCGCAGGCCTACCTGGGCCATCATACAGGCCCACCCAGGCCTCTACGTAACCTCGGGTCACGCAGCTCTTGCATGAGGATCACTACGGGGCACGCAAGCCCCTGCACCAGGTCACCGTGGCAAAGCAAGCCCCCACGGTAGGCTATCAAGGCCTATTAGGCAACAATGCCTACTACCATTGCCGAAATCCTTGCCCGCCTGCGACTGCTCCAACACCGTCCTCCTCGCCACTACACCGCCATTTTCAATGTCGACAATCCATAGGAAAATTCAAAAATTTGGTCAATTGACGGGAAAATATTATTCAATTTTAAAATCAAAGCTTAAATATTGATCCGCGTAAAAAATGTTAGGACACCCCATGTGTGTCATTTGTTACATTGCCGGAGTGAGTCTCTTAAGGGGAGTAAAAAGGTTGTTTAGAATCTAGGTAATGTATTTAGGTTTTAGACCCAAAATCAATTAATCAATTGGTGAACTAGAATGATTAAGAAAATGTATATCAATTCATCCTATAATTAAATCATACAATAGAATAATACGAAGAATCATAATCTTGTTCCAATAAGGTGTATGATACCCATAAAGAGTAATGACCCAAGAGAGAATCTAAGAATGGAAATAAAGACTGCAACATACAATGTGCTTGCAAGATCCCTAGCCAATGAAGGACAACATCTACTTTGTCCACCATGGGCCTTGGATTGGCATGAGTATTGACATCCACACATCTTAGCAAAATTTGGATGTTGATGTCTTGTGTCTATGAGAAGTCTTGCCATGGGAATTTCTATATCAATTTCAACTAGACTTGGGAAAGATGTGATACATAAGTATTTACAAGCAAAAAGGTTCTTATGAAAGTTTTTTTTTTTTTTGAGTCATATGGATTAGCCTATTGTAGAAATCACAACATGGATGGTTGCATGATCTTTTATAAAGCAACCAAGTTTGAATTAGTACAAAGATTTGAATGGAGTTTAGAAGATATGATTTTTGAAATCCCAAAACTTCAAATCATTGAATAGAAAGAACAATCAAGATTCTAAAGGAGCCACATAACTTTGGCATTGATAATAAAAATCGAGTTATTAGAAAGATGTGTATGGGTGATTAACACACATTTAATTGCCAAATCGACATGTCCAAATGTTAGACTATGCCAAAGTGCATACTTGATTAAGCAAATAAAGGAAAGTTTGAAGAATAAGTTATACCTAAGCCATACCGATCCAATGCCATTTGTCCTTTATGAAGAACTTTAACGCAAAAGTTGGAAGTAATGTTTATCAATTCTTAAAATATGGATTTATAAAAGAATCCTTGGAAGATTAAAGTAATTTGAAAAAGACATTTCCATCAATTCAACATACAATTTCCATTAGCCATTTTATATTTTTCTTACTTTGAATCTTCAAGAGATAAATCAAATCCTAGAATTTAAGAACAGATGATGTTGATGGATAGTACTCATCAAGAACCATACTTTAGTAATTACTCTACGACGATTAATAAAGATGGATCAACATCATTCTTTATTGAGACCCTAGATTATATTTGGTATGATGTACAATTCTTCCAAGTTACCAAATTACTAGAGTTAATTTCTAAAGAAGAAACTGAGAAAAAGCAGGATCAAGTGCTTTCATCCTTAATAAGACCATCCGATCATATACCACTTATGACAAAATTACAACTATTTCCATTAATCTCTAAGGTTGATCAAGATCAGGGAGTATCTTATCCTTAATATTATTTTATAATCTTGTAATTTTCTTTATTATTTAACTTATATTTTAATTAGATAAGTAAAATATCCAAGGCAATGCAAGTTCAAAATAAGGATTTGCCTTACCTTCACTTGGGTAACCAAATATGAGTTGTACTTTGTGTGACCTTGGTTAGGACTAGTGATTGGTGATTGGTAGATCGATAATTCACTTATTATCATTGTCTTAGAAAATGAGGTAAGTATTGATAAAATAATATTTAATACTTATATAAATTCTTCTCACATATATTTTATTTACAAAATAATGAAGAAACAACTTCAAACCCAAAGGAGAAATCAAATTATTGGAGCATAGGATCTTCAAAGGAGCATTTGAGCTGGAAAAAGATCATGAATGTGGACTCGTTCAAGGATGAACGGAACTAAGGAGGATAGATTGTAACGTCTCCATTTCCAAATGGTGTCGCTACCTAGCAAAGATAATGTCTTTTGATAACAAGTGTCATGATTATCATAACAAAACTCGCAAGGGGAGTTGCAATTAAAATATGAAAGGGCATATTGTAATAATGGACATGTCTCTTGAAGTAACCTTTGGAAGTTTAGCCTAAAGTATTTATACCTGGCATTAGAGGTCATATCAGCATGGAGTTGCAAAGCCTATAAAGACAAATAACATGTGTCAAGTTAAGCAGGACAGGAAGAGGATTGGTCATCCCTTTTGGTTGGTAATAGGCCTAGCCATGGTGGCAATGCTAGATTGCCTATAAGGGATAGATTCCGAAGGAACAAAACCCCAATGAACACCTAGAACATGATCCATAGACACTATTCTGCATCAATAAAGATTTTTTCCTCTTATTCTCTTTATGCTTAATGTCAAATGTTACACATATTTGATGTTTGCTATGTTATCTTCTTACATCTATGTTTTTCATGACATCTGGAAATGGGATATCATAGTTTCAAACCCTAAAATATGTCCAATGCATACTACTTATTGAGATGATTCCAATGAAGCAAATTTTATCTTAATATGACTCATGATTTAGGAGATATTGCAGTTTAAAGTTTTCCATTATACATGTTGAAATAAAATAACAATAATAAATCTAAAAAATTAATATTAACATTTAAGCATAAGAATTAAACCCATAACCTCCTACTTAAAAAAACCCAACTTTTAATCCTTGTTCAGCAAAGCATCAAGTTAACTTGGTTACTTTAAAATAAGCTATATATACATTTCTTATATATTAATTTAAATTTTAAAAATAAAATAAAATAAAATTTTGATTAAGGGCCTATGCAACCCTCCTTGAGGCTATTCAGCCTCGTGCAAGGCCAGTCACGGTTGACCTTCCTCCAGCGACGCACTGCTTCCATCATCGTCTCTCTGCCCTGCACTACTGCTTCACCTACCCCTACGCTATTCCATCTTTTCGCTTATCATGTGCTACCACCTCCCCTGGCCCTGCCACCACGCAGACTTGTTGCGACCATAGCCCAAAAACAAAAAACAAAAACCGACCCTCATCACTGCCTACCGTTGCAGTCCCCTGCGCACATCTTTTTCGCCTATGCCTTCACTGCTGCCATGCGCACTATTTTTGCCTATGCCTTCACCTCCGTCGTCGTCAAAAATCTTGCTAGGAATTTTGGCAGCCCACGGTGACCGCAGACACCACCTATGTTGCTATTCCGTACCCCCCTCCTTACCCAGGAACACCACTGGCACTATCAATGCCTGCCCCTGCGATATCTACCAGCACTACCGTTCGATGCCTCCCCACTTATTGACGGAGAGCACCGGCACTGTTGGTGCCTGCCCCCACAGTGTCCACCAGCACGATTGTTCCATGCCTCCCTACTTGCTAATAGACACCATCAGTGCATGCCCCTATGGTATCCATTGATGGTGCCATTCTATGCCTCCCTCCTGATTGAGGTAGACCCTTGGCATCATCGGTAAGCGCGATGACTTAAATATTTTTTTTGTTACTGATGGAAAATTTTAATTTTTTTGTGAATTGATGAAAAAATTCAAAAAAATAAATAAATATAGAAATGTTAAAATATTTTGTAGATAAAAATATATAATAAAATGATAACATTTCAAATAAAAATTTTATAATTAATTATTTTCATTTTAGAGTAGTACTAGGAGCGATGATCTTTCGGGAAGTCCCATTTTTTATGTCAAATGTTTTGAACTTCAACATAGGGCAACTATAGGTTACAATAAGTATTTCCATGAAACGCTAAGGCCCTACTTAAGCATTTCCATGAAATGCACATGTTTTTGAGTAAGCATTTTCATAAAATGCTCTTTTTATTCTAAAAGGCTTTTTCAGTACATAAAGAGTCATTTTCTACAAATTTCAACCTTCTAAATGTAATGGCAAAGTTAAATCAATCTCATAAAGCTCTAAAAATTAGTTTTTACTCCTTGCCCAACATGGTGCCTCAAGATCTTCAATGGCTCAATTTTTAGCATAACTTGGGCATACAATGTCCATTTCTAACACATGAATAGTCATTTCTAATATTTTAAAATATGCCTTAAGAAGTTATAACTTAGACTAACTAATCATGCCTAACAATTTAATTGTTAGGACTAACAAATTTAACCTCTTAGACCTTATGATTAAGTTCTTAACCTATATAGATAAATAGTCTTAACTTTCTAATCCTTAGTGTGTTATTAGTTACACTTTTGGAGTTAGTGTCTTAAGAGGGATAAAAAGGTTTTTAAGAGTTTAGATAATGTAGCCAAATATTACAGACCCAAAATCAATTAATAAATCAATTAATGAACCATAATGGTCAAGAAAATGTATATCAATTTGACCTGCAACCAAATCATATGGAAAAATAACATTGAGAGTTATAGTCTTGTTCTGACAAGGTGTATGATACCCATAAAGAGAAATAATTCAAGAAATAATCCAACAATGAGAATGAAAGTTGCAACATACAACATGTTGGTAAGATCCTTAGCCAGTGAAGGACAACATCTACTATGTCCACCATGGGTCTTGAACTGGCATGAGTATTGATACCCATGCATCTTAGCAAAGTTACAAGATTTAGATGCTGATGTCTTGTGCCTACAAGAATTCTTGCCATGGAAATTCCTATACCAATTTCAACTAGACTTGGAAAAGATGGGATACTGAGGTATTTATAAGCCAAATTGTTCTTGTGAAAGTTCTTCTTTTAAGCCATATATATTAGCCTATTGTAGAAATCAAAAAATGGATGGTTACACTATCTTTATAAAGAAGCCAAGTTTGAATTAGTATAAAGATTTGAATGGAGATTAGAAGATATGATTTTTAAAATCCCAAAACTTCAAATCATGGGAAAGAAAGAACAATCAAGATTTTAGAGAAGCCACATAGCCTTGGCATTAATATTAAAAATCCATTTATTAGAAAGTTGTGCATGTGTGGTTAACACATATTTAATTGCCAAATCAACATGTTCAAATGTTAGACTGTGTCAAAGGGCATACTTGATTAAAAAAATAGAGAAACATTTGAAGAATAAGCTATTCTAGTGTCATTTGTCCTTTGTGGAAACATTAATGCAAAAGTTCGAAGTAATATTTATCAATGTTTAAAATATGGATGTGTAAAAGAAACCTTGGAAGATTGATGAGGGCAGTTACTCTAGTGGTTACTCTAGTAGTTATTCTAATTATTAGAGTGGTTACTTATGTGGTTACTCTAGCAGTTACTCTAATTATTAGAGTAGTTGCTCCCAAGCCTATAAATACAGTGCCCAGGCGCACAATTGGAAGGAAGTCTTTTAGTAGTCAAGTAGC
>MNCI01007355.1:0-22420 GCA_015680685.1 Gnetum montanum
ACATTTCCTTTCCTAGTTCCTTCTATCACAATATTTTTGGTGTTTTAAGTATTGTATTCTAGAAGATTCTTTAGAAAAACTAACATTGAAATTTGAATAAAAAAGTTGACTAACAAGAAGAAGATTATTCTTTAAACCTTTACTAAAGAAAACCTTATTTATAGTTGGTAGTCCTTTACCTTTTCCTCCTATGGTATTAATACCTATTATTGGAGCCTCCATGTCATCTCTAAATGTGATGGTTCCACAATTTTATTCTATGAAGTGGGTGAAGTATGTTTTATCACCTATCATGTGCCATGAACATCTACTGTTAATATACTAGATGACATTTTTGGCATCAAAGAAAATTATTTGAGCCATCATGTTCTTTTCAAGCTTCTTTGCTTTTTGTTTCCAAACCTATAAATTTCCTTGCCTATACTACTTTTGCAAACACAAAGTGTATTGATTCATTCTAAGATAGCCAAAAGCTTGAATATGATGAAATTTACCATAAAAGAAACAATTTAATACTCTAAGTTTTAACTTTTTACCAAACCTTGATTGATTTTCTATTGTAGAACCTTTCAAACATCCATCTTTTTTTACTTGGTCGTTGATTTTCTCTAAAGATTTCTTGCCCATCTACTCAATCACATTGGTTAGTCTTTGAATCTCAACCTTAAGGTCTAAGTTTTCTTTCTTTAGACAAGAACATTCATCATTAAGAGACATAATTTTCATATTCTTGATCTATAAAACATCTTTCATATCAACACATAAGCTTTGAAAAGAAATAACTTCATGGACAAATAGCCCATACCTTTCTTCAAAGAAAAATTCATTATTTGTCCTACCCTTGTCATCCAGATTGTCGCTAGTTTGACTAATCTTATAGTCATAGTTTTTCTTGTTTCTAACTGTAAAAAGAGGAATGAAAGATTTACCTCTATAGATGTGTTAAAGAAGTTGAATAGAATAATTGATGAAGTTTATAAGCCTCCTTGTTCAATTGTGTCTAACATAGATTGCCCCTTCCATGTTCATGTTGCTTTATCTTCAAGAGATAACCTTGCTCTAAGGATCATAGAACTTAGAAGAGGGGATGTATAAGTTTTCCAAATCAAAATTTATAGCCACAAAAACCACAACCAAATTTAATGTGGTTCCCCAACTCGGGTAGTCCACACTTAGAGGGTAGTTCACTTGCACACCTCTAGACTTTGTTTCTTTGAAATGTGGTTTGAAGGGCACCGCACCCTATACAAGCTCTAAGCTCTACTTTGGAGTGTTTTGTCATCACAAAACCACTCAACCTTGTAGGGTCCCAAGAAGCTTAGAAAGTGGCTTAAAGCATCCCACAACCATTACACATTGAGCTTTACTCCGATGTATTTTGATGTTGTACACTCAATACCATAGGATCCTGACAAGTTCAATATCAATGCCTTCCCTTAAGAAGCACATCAACCCCAGTGGGGCAACAAGAGAGAAACAAAATTACAAGGAATAAATATAACTCACATTATAAATCCTTACACTTTGAGGTATCATACAGCACAGTCAATAAATAATCAAGCAAAATGATTTGACAACTAAAGTACACAAGTATAATATACAATGATTAAATTAATAGTAACAATGCTTGCTCAATACTTGCACAATACCCAATAGAATGAAGTCTTCTTAGAGCCTTGGAGTTTTCGAAATCACCTGAAAATTCATGCAATGGCTATCTAATGGCTAGTGTAGACATCTCCTTCGAGATTGGGAAGTCTCTTTGAAAATGAATTCAATTCTTGAAAGACATCTCTTCTGAGATGGAGATGTCTTCTCTTGAAAGGAGACATCTCCTATTTTTGGGAGATGTCTTCTCTAGGTGACCTCCACTTCAGCCAAGACATCTTCTACATTTGGGACATGTTTTTTGCTGATATTAGATGCCTCTTATTTTTGGGAGATGTCTTCTCTACATTTGCACTTTAATTTCAAAGTTTCCTCTCGATCACTGGAGCATCTTTGTTTAGCTTATAGTCTTTTTTAGTCATAAATGCTCACTTGAGTTTCATGTAGATATCCTCGCACTCATCCATGATCCCTTAAGTCCTTGTAGTCTCCACTTTGAGATTTCTTGTAGATGTCATTCTTTGAGATATCCTTCATGCCTTGCAAAAACATCATATTCCACAACATTTTGTGTTCTCCATTTTCCTTAAGGTTTTGACATACCAAAAGGTCAACAATTAGATGATAGTTAAGTAAGATAACTTTGAAACCTAAGTATGACATCAGAAATGATATAAAATTTTATGTTTGATGTTTGATAAGAGTATGTGATTTTCATTTATGATTTAATTTTAGATATTCATTTAAACATTGTGTTACGTTGGTTTGTACATTTATCTTACTATGACTCAAACCATAGTATTATGTATTATGAAACTTGATTATAAGTTTGTGAATAATGTAAGTTTAATCCCTAAAATTGTAGAACAAGCTTATGTTTCCTTATACTCTATTATATTCAATGGGAAAAAACATTAAGTTATTTTACTAAGGTGTAATATAAAAGTTAAAATTTTAGCCTACTAGAAGGCATGAAACTTTCTAAGCTTGGTTCAAGTGAAGTGTGATACACTACGAGTAACACTATCTCCCCATTTCAGCTGAAAGGCATAATAACCATCTAGTAGGTGAAAAATGGTTGAAATTTTGGCCTATTGGAAGCATGGTTTAAGTGGATTGAGAGCAGCTACAAGTAGCACTATGTCGCAGTGTCATCCAAAAGTCATAATACTAACTAAAAGATGTGAAATGGTTATAATTTTGGCTTACTTGAAGGTACAAAAACCTTTCAGAAAGTTGGTTTAGGTGGAGTGTGAGTAGCTATGAGTAACACTCTCTTGCAGTGTTAACCGGAAGATGCAAAATGGTTGTAATTTTGGCCTAACGGGTGGAACAAAACCTTCTAGAGCGCTAGTTCAAGTGGAGTGCAGGAGGCTACTCGTAGTACTTTCTCACAGTGTCATCTGAAAGTCATAAAAACTATCTAGAAGATTTAAATTGGTTGTGATTTTGGCCTACTCAAAAGCACGTAACATACTGGATGCCCTATTCTAATGGAGTGCAAGAGGCTACAAATAGCACTATCTTGAAGTTTCATCTAGAAGGCATTCAAACCTTCCAAAAGGGAATAATTACTTGGTATTTCAGGCTTCCAAAAGGTAAAAGATCATCTGGAAGGTAAAATGTGTGTAGCACTATCTCACAACGTCATCTGGAAGTCATAATACTAATCGAAGATGTGAAATGGTTGTAATGTTGACCTATCGGAAGGCATAAAACCTTCCAAAGAGCTAGTTGAAGTGAAGTGCGAGTAGCTGCAAGTAGAATTTTGTCACAGTGTTAACTAGAAGTCATAGTACTAACCGGTAGATGCGAAATGGTTGTTATTTTGGCCTATTAGAAGGCCAATTTAGGTGGATAATGCAAAAGGCTGTGAGTAGCACTTTCTCACAGTGTCATCCAGAAGTTACAGATGAAAAATGGTTGTAACTTTGGCCTTTCAGAAGGCACAAAACCTACAAATAGCCTAGTTTTGGTGGAGTACGAGAGGCCGCAAGTAGCATTGTCTCGCAATTTTCATGCAATAGTCATAACAACTATCCAACAGATAAAAAACAGTTGTGATTTTGGCCTATCAGAAAGCACGTAACATACCGGAAGCCTAGTGCTAGTGGAGTGTGAGAGGCTATGAGTGGCACCGTCTCATAGTTTCAACCGAAAGGCATTCAAACCTTCTGATAGAGAGTAATTACTTGGTATTTGAGTCTCTTAGAAGGCAAAAGATCATTCAGAAGGTAGACTACCTATAGCATTGTCTTGCAGTGTCATCTGAAAGTCATGATACTAACCGAAAGATACAAAATGATTGTAATTTTTGGCCAATCAAAAGGCACAAAGTCTTTTGAAAAGCCAATTCAAGTGGAGTGTGAGCAACTACGAGTAGCATTGTCTCGAAGTGTCTATCGAAAATCATAGTACTAACTAGTAAGATGTGAAATGGTTGTCATTTTGGCCTACCAAAAGGCACAAAACCTTCCAGAAGGCCAATTTAGGTGGATAATGCAAAAGGCTGTGAGTAGCACTTTCTCATAGTGTCATCCAAAAGTTACAATAACTATTTGACAGATGAAAAATGGCTGTAATTTTGGCCCACTGGAAGGCACACAACCTAGTAAAAACCTTGTTCTAGTTGAGTGCAAGAGGCTACAAGTAGCACTATTTCACAATTATCATCCATTCTTTCAGACCTTCTAAGAGAGAATAATTGCTTGGTATTTGAGGCTTCCAATTCCAAAAGGCAAGCTATGTGTAACACTGGCTCAAGCTATGTGTAACACTGGCTCACCATGTAATCCGATAGTCATAATGATTATCGAATTTGGATGGATTATTGAAGAAAGGCATGTAACATACTAGTTTGGTGGAGTGCGAGAGGTTGCAAATAGCACAATTTCACAATTCCAACTGGAAGTGATCGTGGCCTTCAAAAGGTGAAAAATGTTAAAAAATTTCAACTACAAAAGCATGCATGAAAGGACTGGTTGCAGTATCTCTTGCAGTTCAAGACAAAAAGAAAAAAACATTGAAATTTGTTGTTGCTCATTTGCTACGTGTGGCTGCAAGTTGTAATAAATCACGGAAGGCAGAAGCATATGCGAGTTGCATCGACAGACTCATCACGGAAGGCAGATTGCAAAAGCATATGCGAGTTGCATCGACAACATGAGTCTGTGTGTATATATATATATATACAGACTCATGAACAAAAAACACACCAAGGGACATTACGACAAACATGAAATTCATAACATACATACCCATTGCCACACCAACCACAAGCTTTGTAACTGCCCAAAGGAAACCACATATCATAGGCTTTGTAACTGCCCAAAGGAAACCACATATCATATCATAGGCTTTGTAACTGCGCAAAGGGATCATAGGCTTTGTAACTGCCCAAAGGGAACCACATATCATATCATAGGCTTTGTAACTGCGCAAAGGGAACAACCGTGGGAATAACCACAGGCTTTGTAACTGCCCAAAGGAAACCACATATCATAGACTTTGTAACTGCCCAAAGAGAACCACATATCATATCATAGGCTCTGCCCAAAGAGAACCACATATCATATCATAGGCTTTGTAACTGCCCAACTGCCCAAAGGGAACAACCGTGGGAACAACCCAAAGGGAACCAACTGTAACCTTGTCCTGAATCGACGTTATAGCCCAGCTAGCTAAACCAAATACACGCTTTGTTTGTAAGTAATATTACGATGATACACGCTTTGTTTGTAAGTAATATTACGACGCTTTGTTTGTAAGTAATATTACGATGATACACGCTTTGTTTGTAAGTAATATTACGATTAAAAAGCATGCTGGCTTTATACTGGCTTTATAATATTACGAGGGATAGCTGAAAAGAGCTGTGTGTTGTATAATGTTACATTGTATAACATCATGAAAATACCCCGTGCTTTGATATACGTCAAGTTTGAACCGAATATTACGTCGTATAATATTATGAAAATACCCACGTCGTATAATATTATGAAAATACCCGTGTACCCCGTGCTTCCGAGTAGATTAATCCCAACCTCACCTCAGGTGACTGCAACCCTCCTAACGCTAATGCCTAACTTGAACAAAGCTTGAACAAAGTTAACCTCCTAACGCTAAGCTTGAACAAAGTTAAAGAATGAGCAAAGTTGACGAATAAACAAGAATAAGCAAAAACGGAACCTCACCTCCAATAAGGAACAAGGAACAATAAGCATTAAACCTAAGATGCGTAACGATAAGTAAAACCTAAAGCCTCCCTCCTCTTCAGATAAGCAAAAACTTAACCTCCCTCCCTCGTCGGATGATAGCGGCTGATTGTCCACATTTTGAATATTGCCTTAGTTTTTATATGGGTGCCAGGCCTGAATTTTAAGCGATCAATGCTTAATTGAAAATTCGAAATGAAAATTCGAAACGAAACGACATATTGCTCTGGCTAAGCGATCGATGCTTAATTGAAAATTCGAAACGAAACAACATATTGCTCTGGCTATTGGAGGTGCTTATTTGGTGAAGCCTGCGGCCTTCGCAATTCCAAGTTCTTTTCAGTAGAAAGGCAGTTTGCAGGCACCACACATTCGAAATTTAAAATGCCTTTTAAATTAAATGCATTTCTACGAAAATCTTAACACAACCTGTATGGACAACCGATTTTTGCCCTCTCTATATTTCTTATTCTGCCGATCAATTTCTATAACTGATGTATAGTTCAAGATGGCAACAGGAAAGCACAAGCAAAAGCTAAATTAACCTGAAACAAAATATTCATTAACATAGATTTTTAAACATACAGTACTAGATTATTCTTCTGGAAAAGTCGGAATTAAAAGCAGAGGACATAAACCGGAACGACGAACTGTTTATGCTTAACACGAAAACCTTGTTCACACCAGCAGACAAGACAGGAAACAGGCGTTTTTACTTATTTATTTATAATGGCCTGATGATGATTGATGGAATACATAACTTGCTTAAGCTGCAGAGATCTGGATTTGCTTAATGTCTGGCTCAGGCTGGGGAATACATAACTTGCTTAAGCTGCAGAGATCTGGATTTGCTTAATGTCTGGCTCAGGCTGGGGTTTCTTTGGCACGGTAATGGTAAGAACGCCGTTGTCCATGGCAGCTTTGATTTCATCGACCTTAGCATTATCAGGCAAACGGAAGCGCCGAACGAATTTGCCATGCGAACATTCCACGCGGTGCCAGCGCTCATTCTTCTCCTCCTCCTCGCGCTTCCTTTCTCCGCTAATTTGCAAAACGCAGCCTTCCTCCAACTCAATCTTCACTTCATCCTTTTTCAGACCTGCAAGTAATCGTTCCTCAACGTTTCCATATCATTTTATATTCCTTCATTTTCATTCAGGTTTTGTATGTAATGATAATAATAAAGATTAAAGAACAAAAATGCACATCTACTTGGAATCAATCAATCGAAGAACCTAAGCATAGCAACGACGATAATGACAATCAAAAGAAAGAAAAACAACAGACGAGAATCGGAACATCAGGCAGCGTACGTAGGTACCTGGGAGATCGGCCTTGAAAATGTGAGCCTCTGGAGTTTCTTTCCAATCGATTCGAGCACTGGCGACAGCGGCGTTGGAAGCGGCAGCTTCGCGAGCAGGGATAAGCGATGAAAACGGTTCGAATGGATCCCAAACGTCCAGAGAGAATGGATCGAACACGCTGCTTCTCCTTCCAAACACATTCGGTATCAGCGACATTTTTTTCTTCCACAATGCGAAGCTATGCTATGAAACCAGCAGAAGAAGAAAAACAAGAATTCAATTGCAGATGCAGTTACACTCACGATCGTTGCTTCGATTCTGTGACAAATCTGGCTGCGAACCTTGCCCTGCTGTGGCCTTTTATGGCAGCTTTAGCCAATAAAGCAGCAGAATGTGGAAGCTTCAGGAGACGCCACGATGTTAGCCCTCCAGACTCTTCTTCCTTGACGTGGACGCAGTGCTTTGTAGTCCAGAAGTGTCTGTGGCCAGGTTGTTCTTTCCTTTTCTTAGATTGTTCTCGTAAAGCGTCATTTTCTGGTAAAAAAGTGCCCGTTGACTGTAATTACTGCGGTCGTGAATTTAATTGCAGCATGGCAAATGATAACCGATAAGCGTGCCTATTGTTCTCGTGACTGTAATTACTGCGGTCGTGAATTTAATTGCAGCATGGCAAATGATAACTGATAAGCGTGCCTATTGGTGGTCCTTGGCTCTTGCAATTTAGTTTACTTTTTTACTCCGGGAAACTTATCGGTCAAAGGTGTCTGGACTATCTATCCACTTCTCGGAGCTCTTAGTGTTTTACGTAGAATTTTACTCGGAATCTCCGTTTCTTACATTAAATCACTGGAGGACAGTCGTAGTAATTTGAAAGTAGGAAA
Organism: Gnetum montanum; assembly: GCA_015680685.1. Taxonomy (NCBI): domain Eukaryota; kingdom Viridiplantae; phylum Streptophyta; class Gnetopsida; order Gnetales; family Gnetaceae; genus Gnetum; species Gnetum montanum. The sequence goes on from MNCI01007355.1 coordinate 8,008, forward strand.
AATTTGGGTAGTAATTTGAAAGTAGGGAAAATTTGGGTAAATGAAAATTTCACAAAACAAAAGTTTGCAAACATAGAAGAATGTAAAAAGGTAAAAGTAGCATGAGCAAAGAGTAAAGTAGTTTGTCTGAATATAGAGTATATGGAAATAATAAAAATGAGGCATTTTCCAAAAATGCTATATGCTTTCTACTATAGATTATCTTCTATTTTAAAAAATTTAGCTTCAAAAAGTAATTAAAGTAGACAAGATTGATGAATATAAATAATATACTTAGTTGAATATTATTTCGAAAAAATGACATGTATTCCATGTTTTTTACTACTATCACCCACAAGATGCAACATATTATGCAAAGCCAAGATTAAAAATAAAAAACAAAAAGAAAAAACCTTTTGGTAGAATAATCAAGGGTGGCTAGATATGCAAGATTTTGGTCAAATTAGAAATGGATGGGAATGTGCATTAAAGCACACTAAAATAAATCAAATAAGAAAACACAAGTTAAAATGGGGAGAAGGCCTTAATCTTATCATTTTAAATAGAATTTTAGAATTTCTATCAAGCTCAAGAGCTACTTTTACAAAAGAAGGAAGATGTTCATGTATTGATTTACAACTAACCACCCCTTAAAATATACCATGAATCATTAACTTTCAAGATGGTTGGCAATTAATAGTCTCCACACCATATTCAGTTTTCCATTGAAGGAAGGTATTCTAACAATATGCAATGCTAGAAAATAAGAAGACATATTACAACTACAGATGCATAAGTTTTTAGCAAGAGGTACACAATTTGTTGAAAATAAAAAAAATCTAAAGATCGATTAAAAGACATTTTACTAGAGGCTACAAAACATGTTGCTGTGCAAAATAAATTTAAGGGTAAGAAGAAGTGATTTGATGAAGAAAATTTTTAAGAGAAGGTTAGCTATCCAAAATTCCTATAATAAGGAAGCTTTGAATAAGGACTACATGAAATTGCTTTGAAAGAAATAAAGAAAATTTCTAAAAGATTACCAAAAAATATAGTACAAATGATAAAGTAAGATTTGCAAAATTTTTGGAAACTTTTTAGAAATAAAGTTTCTACAAGCAATGATATTCCATTTGCACAAATAAAGGGTTCTAAAAAATTATATTCCACCATGACATAAATAACATAACTAGTTGTATAGTCCTAAATATTTTATAGCTAACATATGCTAAAGTGATTGATGAGTGGCGAGGTACCCCTACACTCAACCATACGAATACAAGCGTTACACGCGCGATCCGATCGAACTCCGCAAACGGACTAGTTGTGGCATCTAGACAGCTAGCCTTAGGTCGCAGTTCGCTGTCTTCCCACTTGGACTAGTATAGCTTTGTCACATATGGTTTAGTCCAGAGTGAGGTGTATGATGTGTTTCTATGCTAATGCTACTCCCGAGGACAATAGAAAGTAATATTGACTAAGCTAAGAGAGAAAGGATGAGAGAGAATCTAGCTAGCCTAAGTGTGATGAGCATCCATTCCTCAATTATCCATACACATCTTGGACTTTGTGCATGACTACCACTGGGATTACCAAATGCAGATCTTAGGTACGCTACTGGGTTACCAAGTAGTCACACTTAAATGCTCGTAATCAAGTCGTACTCATTCCGCGTTAACAGGAGTTTAAGGTAAGAAGAGATTAACTAGGAAAGGAGTAATAACAACTAAATAAATAATTAATTGAACTAAGTGAATGCTGCAATGATGAAGTAATCTCGATCTTTATTACCGGTCATGTGCGTGTCCAAGTACGTCACACTCGAATAAAGGATGTCGTACAATTACATTCACCACACTGCGGGCATACACTGGGAGGAAAAGGGTTGAGAGGAAAAACAAAAAAACTAAAATCAAAACTTAACTCTAAAAACTAATGACTAATGCCCAAAACCAAGTGTATTTCCTTTTATTTATAGGCTCACACAAGAACTACAATATCACGTACGTGATATCACAGCCCCGATAACTAGGCTCTGATAACTGAGCCTGAGAGACAATGTATCTTATATCAGGGCTCCGATAATAGGGCTCCAATCACTGGGCTCTGATAACTGGGCTTGACAAACCATGAATCATTAGTGATGAAGGAAATTAAGAAATTAGCTTATGGAGAATCTATTGATGTAGAAGGATTATATGCTAAATTATTAATATGTGATGGAGAGTTAGTGTGANCCATTTCTGAAAGTGTCCAGCTGGTTCTAAGCAACCTTTGGTCCTATATTTGGAAGGTTTAATACTTCTGAAATGGCTTGAACAAAGAAATCAATAGTCACACCACAAATGTTAACTGTGGTGCCTTCTTCTTTGTTGTGCCAAATTGGTACATTTCCTCTAAGTACCAAGCACCACTTTCAGAGAGAGTAGGCCATAACGGGAATCCTGTGAGGTGATCCCTAACGGCCTTTGGAACAAATTTTGCAAACGATCCAAAGTTTAACTCCACAATCACTGCCGTGAATGTGGACTTCTCATGAATGGCCTGAACACAATCCTAGGGCAACGTGAGATGTTGTGCCTGTTCAGCCGTAATAGTCGCTCCTCCCTCTACCTGCCTTGATTGTATAGTAGCAAGGTCCTCTTGGTGGATGCTAAATGATTGTTCCTCCTGCTCTACATGTTGTTCGGCAGGATCTTGTCCTCCTCCTCGTTGTCCTCGTTTTAGGGCCATCTGCAATCACACGAGGCCAATCGTTAGTAAGGTTGTTACCAAAGNCCAATCGTTAGTAAATTTGTTACCCAAGTTAGGTTATACCTTACTACTTGCCTTAATGAATTTTCTTTATTTCTGTATGATGTTAATTATTGGAAGAACATGTCCTCGAAAGATTATAATGTTGAGTCATCTTTGCTTAGGTGGTTTCCAAATTTAATTTTCTGGTATAGCTAAGGGGATGAAATTATTTTTGACACATTTTATTCTTAATTTTACAACTAATTACTCTTAAAGATGTCCTTCGGGTGATGATGAATTTCAAAAAAATTATGCACTATTTGGTGTGTGCTCTACACTAATTCCACAAAACACACACATGTAAATATCACTGGAATGAGGTAAGAGTTCTACGCTACACGAGACACAAGCAACAATTATATGAACAGCGAGATGAGATGGGGTATAGAAGGGATTGTAGAGATTGGAACATGAGGTAATTGATGCAAGGCACAATGAATCCTGCATTTAAATCATGATTAATGTGTCTGATGAGTCACATTTTGGGCGACCGTGATATCACGTACGCAATATCACAACCTGTCTCCTCATTTATAAATAAGAGGTAGACAAATGAGTCATGAGGTAGTAAGTAAGTAGTTCTTAGTTCAGTGTTTAATTTCTTTCTCTCAACACTTTTCCTCTCAGTGTATGCCCGTAGTGTGGTGATTTTAATTGTATGGCACCTTTATTCAAGTGTGACGTACTTGGACACGCACATGACCAGAAATAAAGATCAAGATAACTTCATCATTGCAGCATTCACTTAGCTTAATTATTTAATTAATTGATTGTTATTTAATGCTTTCCTAGTTAATCTTTCTCTCACCCTTAAACTCCTATTAAACGCGGAATGAGTATGACTTGATTATGAGCACTTAAGTGTGACTACTTGGTAACCCAATAGCGTACCTAGGATCTATGCTTGGTAATCCCAGTGGTAGTCGTGCACGAAGTTCAAGGTGTGTACGGATAATCAAGGAATGGATGCTCATAGCACTTAGGCTAGCTTAGATTCTCTTTCACCTTTCTCTCTTAGCTTAGTTAATATTATCTTCCATTGCCTTCAGGAGTAGCATTGGATTAGAAAACACATCATACACCTCACTCTGGACTAAACCATACGTGAAAAAGCTAATACTAGTCTAGGTGGGAAGACAGTGAACTGCGACCTAAGGCTAACTGTCTAGATGCCACAACTAGTCCATCTGCGGAGTTTGACCAGATCGTGTGTGTAACGCTCATATTCGTATGGTTGAGTGTAGGGGTACCTCGTCACTCATCATTGGCGCTATTGCCGGGGATAGTGCTAGTTATCTAGATTAGCTATATCATACAAGGTCGCTGTATAGGAATTAATGATATATCTCTTAGGAAGAAGAAATAATTATGAAAAGTCACATACAAATTCACACACAATTTCATAACCATGCCTCTCCTACAAGACTAATAATGCCACATCTAGTGAGGAAGTTCATTGGAGAACCAACGAACTATCTGACATTGGAGACTGGAGTATGCAACTCGAGGTGGGGGGTTTCTTATATACATAAATGAAAGCAACGTCATCCCAATGCATGAAAGCATAACTTACTAGATGATGATGAACCCCCACTGGCCACTACAAGCCTAACGTAAATACAAGAGGTTGTTCGAATCTCCCGTAGGCATCGTAAAGAGAGTCGTATACCCAGGCTCGATTTAAACAACTTTCTCAATTTTTCAGGAGGCTATGACTTAGATCCACATCAACATTTACAAGCCTTCTACAATGCCTGCACATGGAACAACATTGATAACAGGTGGAAAAAACTCAAGCTCTTTCCTATGACACTTGTTGGCCAAGCAAAAGTATGGTATAGATCGTTAAAACCAAATTCAAATGATAGAACTCTTTAACGGAAGATATCAAACCTATGCAAGAGTGTCAGCCTTGAGGAAACAAATCTAAGAGTGGAAACAAGCACAACATGAACCCTTGGACATGGCCTTAGAAAGATATTATGCACTGTTAAAAAATTGTCCAAGCCATGGGTTCTCCGAGGAAAGGCTAATGTACCATATCATTGATGGACTTCATGATGAAACAAGAAAGACCTTAGGAATGTATCCCAAGGTCAACTATATGAACTACAAACCCATCAAGTCCAAGAGCTTGTTAAGTGGGTAGCAAAAGAAGAAGGATAAATGGCTAGATGGGAGACTATTGAAAAACATCAACGAGACCAAAATCTCAACTTAACAAAGGTCCATGATCATAAAAAGGAGAAATCAACCTATCGCAAGGAGGAAGAACCATCTTTGCCGGTACAACAATCATTAGAGGAAGTCAAGGTAAAGATCAATAAGATGTTGGAATGAATGCATAAGAAGTGTGGAGAATATATCGATATTATTGAAGATAGAGTTTTGACAACTCGAGGAGCAGGACAAAGTATCATTAGACAATCGGAAAGAAGGGATGAGGAAAATAAAAGCTCAACTACCAATCATACGTATGAATGCAACATTTGCCTGTACGATCACCCCAAGGGTCAATGCCCAATCCTATTAAATCTATATGAGTATTGGGGAAGCACGTTACATCCAGAGTTCATACAGAGATATTGTGTTCAATCACAGTGGCAACAATCCCAGTCGTGGGGGAAGCTACCCCTAAACTGGAGACACCCTTCATATCATTCGAATCCAAATGCTTATCTAGTCCAATACCCTGTTTCTCTAACTGGGCCAACTACTCTATCTCACCGCATTATCATTCTCCTCAATACTATCAGCCCATGTCCTCAACATGACCACCGCCTTGTGTACCACACACTTCTTCTCATTTTCAACATTTTCATCTTTTCCCTTCTTATACATCACCACCAATTGTTCCTAAAGTGTTTGCACCACAACAACAACCTCCGAACATTACTTGTGTTACTACTACCAACAGCAGTGAGAGGCCTCCTCAACATCCAAAGAGTCCCTTATTTAAACATGACCTTAAGAAGGGACAACACAATTCCATGGCCACTACATCCTCCAACTCGGCATAATTCCAACACTATGGTGCACCCTTATCTTCGAACCCAACGCCTCATGTTACTTCATCAGGGCCACCAATTAACACTCGAACAATCATACGGCCCAATGAACATAGGAATGGAGAGTGACAACCTGATCCTTGCATACCATCTTTTGGTCACAAACATCATAGTGGGTTAACTCCTTACCCAAGAACCACATCTTACAAATTTCCCCACTATGCTTACTATAATCAGGTGTGTGAACCTCGATGGGGAAAATATGATCAAGCTGGAATATTTCCAACATGCAAGGATCCTCATCTTCCATTTATTAATCCTTGCCATCCTCAACCATTTAGTTATGGGGGATATCCCCCATTCTAGTAACAAGCAAGATTAATAACCATTTTTTATTTTCTTTAATTTTTCAATTTTTGTTTTCCAGTTTTTCATTTTTCAATTTCTTGTTTTATATTTTTGTCTTTTTGGTATTTTTTGTCTTTTTACAAGTAATCTCATCTATGAATAAAACACTCATGTGGATCGTTGGTTGTGTTCTACGTTATCGAGTCTCGAGTGATCAATTATGTGAGCAATGAGCCCATTACACCCACTCATCCATTCTACAAATAAGAGGTTCTGTTCAAGGGTACAGTGATATTCTTAACATTCTTAAAACTTAAAATTAATTTTGTGTTCATTGTACCCAGAATGAAGAAGGTTGAACCAAGAGGGAATGATTAGGGTGTGACATCAAGGGGACTTGCGGATTCTCTTTGGTGACGTCTGTGGGAGTTATCATGCAGCATGGTTGTACTAAGATCTTTGTAAATCTAACAAAAAATGGGAGTAAGAGTAATCAAGAGGGCACTCAAAAATCCAATGCTATTCTAGGGGATCCCACTAGAAATACATGCACCCATGCCTAAAGGTTGGTGGCTTCTCTGGATTCAGTATTAAAAAAAAAGAAAAGAAAAAAGAAAAAGAAAAGAAAAGAAGAAAAGAAGGAAGTGCCACAAAAAAAAAATCACTACTCCCTTGAACAAAACGCCAAGTGATCATACGCCTTGTTATTATGGTACTCTCATAGTTGCTCATCATGGGATGAAACAATGCAATGTCACTGATTAGAGGAATGGACTTGGTCCTGATCTTGGAATGACGGGTTAATGACACATTAATCATGCTTTACACGTAGGATTCATTGTGCCCTGAGTCAGTTACCTCATGTCCCAATCTCTACAATCCCTTCTATAGTTTGTCTCATCTCACTGTTTGTCTAATTGTAGCTCATTTCATGTGTAATGTAGAATTCTTATCTTATTCTAGTGATAATTACATGTGTGTGTTTTGTGGAATTAGTGCATATTACATTTAACCCTTCTAGTGCCCACGGACACTTTTAAGTGTGGTTACACAAGGGCATTATAGGTTGAAACCTGCTTTGGGGAGGATCCACTTGTGTAATCTTTTGTAATCTTCACTTATGACACAGCTCATGCCCATCATTTCTTACCCTCAACCTATTTTTCATAACATTCTTTCCCTATTATTATTATCCCTCCAAATCAATGTTCCTATGTACCATCACATAGCCTTTTTCTCTACCACCCAAGGTCAAACCCACATATCATTATTCGTTCCTTCAAAACCATCTAATTACCTTAGAACCCCTTCATAATAGCCCAATGTCCTAAGTTACACCGTTGATTTCAAAAAAATCTTCAAAAATTCAGTATTTTATTGTTGTGCCCAATGTCACTAGGGCCGTGATATTGCGTACGGGAGGCATTGTACGCAATATCGCGTCCTATAAACCTATAAATAGGCAACCCCCTGCAACACTTAGCATCATTTTTCATAATTCACATGGGGGATTTTTTCAATTTTTTCTCTACGAATTGTGAGTATGACACCCTTTCTTTTCTACCTATATCTCACTCGCTGGTACTCTGATTTTAATTCCATCTAAACCTGCTTGAACCCGAAGTGTTCAGCTTGGTCGTGGGAGAGGGACATCGACTAAATAACACCTAACTTTTTTGGAATCTATCATCTCCCAAAGGACATTATCAAGGGTAATTAGCTATAACATTAAGAATAAATTGTGCCAAAAATAATTTTATCACTAGGTATACTGGGAAACTAAAATTGAAAAACCATCTAAGTAAAAAGGACCCACTACTATAATATTTCGGGAAACATCACATGGAGATTAAAAAAATTAATTAATTAAGGAAATTAGTAAGGTATAACTTAACTTCAAAAACAACCTTACTAACGCTTGGCCCCATGTGATTGCAGATGGCCCTGAAACATGGACAATAGAAAGGTCCTGCTCAAGGTGGAAGAAAACGACCTAGGAGAGGTGAAGGACAAGTCCCTGCTAGGCAACATGCAGAATAGGAGGAAAAATCATTCAGTATTCATCAAGAGGAACCTCCTACCATACAATTTGGGTAGGCAGAAGGAGGAGCTGCTGCAGCACCTGAATAGGGACAACATCTCATGTTGCCCCAAGATTGTGTTCAGGCCATCCACAAAAAGTCCACATTCGTTGCAGTGATTGTGGAATTAAACTTTGAATCTTTTGCATAGTTTTCTCCTGAGGCTATTAGGGATCACCTCAAAGGGTCTCCCTTATGGCCTACCCTCTTTGAAAGTGGTGCCTGGTACCTAGGGGAGACGTACCAATTTTGGCACAATAGGGAACAAGGCACCACCGTCAATATTTGTGGTGTGATAGTTAAATTCTCCGCACAGGCCATTTTGGAAGTATTAAACCTTTCGAATATAGGGCCCAAAGTTGCTCAGTTATCCACCCGTTTAGACCCTGATGTGCGACGGGATTGGTTGGAAAGGGCGTATGGTAGAGATAAGACATTTAGTGAATTGACAATGGAAGAGAGGATCTATTTCAAAATTGGAACGTATCACCTCTTCCCCACGAAGGGCTTAAAAAGAATATCAACTTATGCAGCTAGAGGATGTGTAGTGTTGATGGGGAAGGTTAATGCTAACCTGCCCCATCTATACTTAACGGAGATCCTGAGGCAGTTCGAGGAAAGGAAGACAGGGAAGATGGCATTACCCTTCCCTTATCTTATTAGAAAGCTTGCCAACGTGTTGGTATCAGGGGGTACACCAAAAATCTCCTCCAAAAAGCCCAAAATGCTTCATATGCAGTACTGTTAAAGCCACCAGCCGCAAGGAAAATCACTAGTGAGATGCTGGGACTAGAAGAAGAAGAAGAACAAACAACTGGACCAACTGCAACTCAACTTGTACAACCCAGCCAACCTCTAAGTACAGGACCCAACCAACAACAAAAATTAGGGCCTACCATAGGCCAGGATCAGTCACCACCGCCACAAGACTACAGACCGTTGATGAGCCATCTCAAGGCCATCGTCAAGACAGTCAGTTGGGGAAGTCATGATGATGCAAATCTCTTCTGCATCATTGATGATGCCATATAGCCTATGATTTCTTTGGATTGCACAAGGCACGAAGTGTCTATTCATATAAGAGGAGGGGATAGTACTTGGTCACAATAGATCTCAGGAACTGCAGCATCTTTCCAAGTGCAATTAGAAACTGGTGAAGGGGCCACTGTGGTGGTCATGCAACACTAGGATGCCATGGTAGCTGCAGAAGTGGTCATAGACCACATCAAAGAATTGTTTAATGTAACTGTTATGTCATCGGTAGATCTCACAGGAGCATGAGATGCTCAAACTTTGGCCAAAACCTCAATGACTCTTGTGGAACATGAGGATGCGCTTGATCGATTGCTACAAATAGGACAAGTAATTATGTTCCTATTTGACATCCCTCAGTATGTTACAACAATTTAGTCAGACCTCATTTCCATGAAGGGGAAGTTGGTTTTAACAGAAGTGAGGGCCAAGCATGTTGAAGCAGACGTGTAGAAATTACAAGAGTAGCTCGTGGCCCTACAAGCAGCATAGTGGGATCCTTTGCAATTTGTTCCTGCAGACCAGCTGGATAGCTTTAGAACTAAGCAACTAACCAAGCTACTAATGGAGAATAAAAAGGTGGCTAAAGAAAAAGAGAAGGCTATTTGGGATGCCTCTACAGCATAGGCACAAACTCATGCGCATCTCAAAGCACTCAACACCTTACAAGAAGAAAATAAGCAGCTTGTTGCTGACAACCTTCGGTTGACCACTGTGGAGAAGCAAAATAAATTTCTTAAGGAACACTTCTATCAATTGTGAGAACAATTCATCCAAGTCAACCAAGAAATGAGCCATTTAGCCAAGGAGAATCGAACCCTCTCAATGGAGGAGGTATGCGCTATTTGTCAAAAGTTAGCTATCGAAATTAGTGCATGGAAAAATGAGGCTAAATGGCATGAAAAGCTAAAGGAGCACTTTTGAGACTAGGTGGGGATGTACAAATAGATCCTTGAGAAGGAGATCCATATGGTCTCAGTGCTCAACACACTGACTAGTGGTCCATATTGGACACATATGCCTTTGCCCACCAAGCGGAAGTTAAGAACCGGGACTTGCAGATTCAGGATCTAACAGAATACATGGAGTTGGTGAACCTACGGCATGCCAACCTTGTCATGTTAATAGCAGGGCACCCAAGGATAGAGCTCGAGTAGCATGTAGCTACCACCTATGTCAAATATGAAGCAGAATTTGAAGAACATAAGAAGTTATTGAAAACATTAGAGATCACAAATTCTGAACTTAAGGTGGTGAAATCAAGTTACCAAGGAAAAAAAGGTGTTGCAACAGATCTAGCTCAACAACTTGTGGATTTCCAAGAATACAAAGATAAAGCCAGAGCCTACGAAGAGGAACGTTGGGTGTTTGCAGCTTGGTATGTCAAGGCCAATCAAATATTTTTGCAACTACCCTACCCATGGGAGGTGTCGACTTCATCAATCATCAGAACATTAGCATGGATGGCACAGGACCCTTGGACCAAAGAGGAGAAGCTCTAGGCCATACTCCAACGCCATCAAGTCTCAAAACCTAGATCATAAGACAAAGGAAAAGCACCAATGGAGGAGCCACCGCCACTAGGAACTACATGAGTTCCACAAATTTTGTAGTTGTAGCACATTATTTGTGTTGTGTATTTGTTTTTCTTTCATTCCACACTATGGCATAAACCCATTTCCACCATCCAATAATCCCATACCTATCCACTGTGTAATCACTGTAACCCAAGGACGAGTTTTCATTCAGTCGTGGGGGTATGATGAGTCACATTTTGGGCGACTGCGATATCGCATCCACGATATTGCAGCTTGCCTCCTCATCTATAAATAAGAGGTAGATAGATGAGTCATGAGGTAGTAAGTAAGTAGTTCTTAGTTAAGTGTTTAATTTCTTTCTCTCAACCCTTTTCCTCTCAGTGTATGCCCGCAGTGTGGTGATTGTAATTGTACAACACCTTTATTCGAGTGTGACATACTTGGACATGCACATGATCGAAAATAAAGATTGAGATTACTTTATCATTACAGCATTCACTTAGCTTAATTATTTAATTAATTGATTATTATTTAATGCTTTCCTAGTTAATCTTTCTCTCACCCTTAAACTCCTATTAAACGCGGAATGAGTACGACTTGATTATGAGCNATTATTATCTAATGCTTTCCTAGTTAATCTTTCTCTCACCCTTAAACTCCTATTAAACGCGGAATGAGTACGACTTGATTATGAGCACTTAAGTGTGACTACTTGGTAACCCAGTAGCGTACCTAGGATCTACGCTTGGTAATCCCAATGGTAGTCATGCATGAAGTCCAAGGTGTGTACGGATAATCAAGGAATGGATGCTCATCACACTTAGGCTAGCTTAGATTCTCTCTCACCCTTCTCTCTTAGCTTAGGTAATATTATCTTCCATTACCTTCAGGAGTAGCATTAGATTAGAAAACACATCATACACCTCACTTTGGACTAAACCATACATGACAAAGCTAATACTAGTCTAGGTGGGAAGACAGCAAACTGTGATCTAAGGCTAACTATCTAGATGCCACAACTAGTCTGTATGCGGAGTTCGACCGAATCGCATGTGTAACGCTCGTATTCGTATGGTTGAGTGTAGGGGTACCTCGCCACTTATCAGTGTCATTAACCCGTCGTTCCAAGATCAGGACCAGGTCCATTCCTCTGATCAGTGACACCACATTGGTTCATCCCAAGATGAGTGACTATGAGAGTACTAGAGCAATAAGGGGTATGATCACTTGGCATTTTATTCCGAGGAGTGATTTTTGTTTTGTGGCACTTCCTTCTCTCTTTATTTTTTATTTTTGACTACTGAATCCAGAGAAGCCTCCAACATGCAGGCATGGGTGCATGTCTTTCCAGTGGGACCCCCTAGAACAGCATTGGATTTTTGAGTGCCCTTTTGATTACTCTTACTCCCATTTTTCGTTAGATCTACAAGGATCTTAGTATAACCACGTTGCATGATAACTCTCACAGATGTCATCAAAGAGAATCTACAAGTCCCCTTCATTCTAGGCACAATGAACACAAAATTAATTTTAAGTTTCAAGGATGTTAAGAATATCACTATATCCTCAAACAGAACCTCTTATTTGTAGAGTGGATGAGTGGGTGTAATGGGTTCACTATCCAAATAATTGATCACTCAAGACTCGATAACATAGAACACACCTCAACCAACGACCCACATGAGTGTTTTATTCATAGATGATATTACTTGTAAAAACATAAAGAGACAAAAAGAAAAAAAGGATAAAACAAGAAATTGAAAAGTGAAAAAATGGAAAAAAAAATTTGTAAAATTAAACAAAATGAAAAATATTTATTAACCCTGCTTGTATTTTAGAGTGGGGGATATCCCCCATAACTAAATGGTTGAGCATGGCAAGGCTTAATGAATGAAAGATGAGGATCCTTGCATGTTGGAAATATTGAAACTTGATCCTACTTATCCCATCGAGGTTCACACACCTGATTATAGGATGCATAGTGGGGCAATTTATAATATGTAGTTTTCAGATAATGAACTAACCCACTATGATAATTGAGATTGTTAGATGGTATGCAAGGATCGGGATGTTTCCCTTCATGGCTGTGTTCATTGGGCCATATGGTTGTTGGAGTGTTAATTGGTGGCCCTGATAAAGTAACACGAGGCATTGGGTTTGATGCACCACAGTGTTGGACTTGTGCTGAGTTGAAGGATGCAATGGCCTTGGAATTGTGTTGTCCCTTCCTAGGGTCATTTCTAAAGAAGGGACACCTTAGATGTTGCGGAGGTCTCTCACTGTTGTTGGCAATAGTAACACAAGTAACGTTCGGGGGTTGTGTTTGTGGTGTAGACACCTTAGGAATTGTTGGTGGCAATGTAGAAGGAGGGAAAGGATGAGAATGTTGAAAATTAGGAGAAGTGTAAGGTGCACAAGGTGGTGGTTGTGCTGAGGACATGGGCTGATCGTATTGAGGAGAATGGTAATGCGGCGAGATAGAGTATGTTGGACCAGTTGGAGGAATAGGGTATTGGACTAGATAAGCATTTGAATTTGGATGATATGAAGGGTGTCTCTAGTTTAGGGATGACTTCCCCCATGACTGGGATTGTTGCCACTATGATCGAACACAGTATCTCTGTACAAACTCTGGGTGTAACGTATTTCCCCAATGCTCATATAAATGTAACAAGATTGGGCACTAGCCCTTGGGGTGATCGTATAGGAAAATGTTGCATTCATACGTCTGATTGGCAGTTGAGCTCTTATTTTCCTTATCCCTTCTTTCCGATTGTCTAGTGATACTTTGTCCTGTTTCTCAAGTTGTCAAAACTCTATCTCCAATAATATCAATCTATTCTCCATACTTTTTATGCGTCCATTCCAACATCTTATTGATCTTTGCCTCAAATTCCTCTAATGATTGTTGTACTGGCAAAGATGGTTCTTCCTCCTTGAGATAAATCGATTTCTCCTTGTTGTGATTACAAACCTCTATTAAGTTGAGACTTTGGTCTCATTGATTTTTTTCAACACTCTCCCATCTAGCCATTTCTTCTTCTTCTTTTGCTACTCACTTAATAAGCTCTTAGACTTGATGGGTTCATAGTTCGTATAGTTGTCCTTGGGCATACATCCCTAGGGTCTCTCTTGTTTCATCACGAAGCCCATCAATGATATGGTACATTAGCCTTTCTTCAATGAACTCATGGCTTGGATAGTTGTTTAACAATGCATAATATCTTTCTAAGGTCATGTCCAAGGGTTCATGTTATGCTTGTTTCCACTCTTGGATTTGTTTCCTCAAGGCTGACACTCTTGCGTAGGTTTGATATCTTTCACTAAAGAGTTCTACCATTGTTGGCTAGCGTCGTATTGAATTTGGTTTTAATGATTTATACCATACTTTTGCTTGGCCAACGAGTGTCATAGGAAAGAGCTTGAGTTTTTGCCAACTATTATCAATGTTGTTCCATGTGCAGGCATCATAGAAGGCTTGTAAATGTTGTTGTGGATCTAATTCATAGCCTCCTGAAAAATTGGGGAAGTTTTTTAAATCGAGCCTGGGTAGGAGGCTCTCTTTATGATGCCTACAAAAGATTCAAATAGCCTCTTGTATTTGCATTAGGCTTGTAGTGGCCAGTGGGGG
>MNCI01007355.1:22904-68826 GCA_015680685.1 Gnetum montanum
AGATCCTAGGTACGCTACTGGGTTACCAAGTAGTCACACTTAAATGCTCGTAATCAAGTCGTACTCATTTCGTGTTTTAACATGAGTTTAAGGGTGAGAGAGATTAAGTAGGAAAGTAGTAAAAAACAATCAATTAAATGATTAATCTAAGTAAATGCTACAATGATGAAGTAATCTAAATCTTTATTGTTGGTCATGTGCGTGTCCAAGTACGTCACACTTGAATAAAGGATGTCATACAATTACATTCACCACACTGTGGGCATACACTGGGAGGAAAAGGGTTGAGAGGAAAAACAAAAAAACTAAAATCAAAACTTAACTCTAAAAACTAATGACTAATGCCCAAAACCAAGTGTATTTCCTTTTATTTATAGGCTCACACAAGAACTACAATATCACGTACGTGATATCACAGCCCCGATAACTAGGCTCTGATAACTGAGCCTGAGAGACAATGTATCTTATATCAGGGCTCCGATAATAGGGCTCCAATCACTGGGCTCTGATAACTGGGCTTGACAAACCATGAATCATTAGTGATGAAGGAAATTAAGAAATTAGCTTATGGAGAATCTATTGATGTAGAAGGATTATATGCTAAATTATTAATATGTGATGGAGAGTTAGTGTGTAGAGAGATTTTTTGAGGGAAAGGTCTCAATTATATTCAAATGAACCTCAAAAAAATATTAGTAAAAAGACCCTACTAGGGGTAGAAAACCCCCACAACAAGGATGAAGTTTAAACTTATCATGAATAAAAACATAATGGAACAAGAGCCCAAGAGATGAGACATGAAAGCATTGCAAATAGCCTTAATAAGCAAAAGACAAAAAACACAAATAAAGATCCAAAAGCCAAAATACCAAGAAAGTGGATGCTAATAGAGGACAAAAAGACCTCCAAGAGCAACAAAGAAACAAAGACAAGGTGAACATCCAATGGCACAATTAATTCATAAGATTGTCAAGTTCCTTGGTAGGCAAAGGGACCCAAGTTGACATGATAGTCTAGTTAGAGACAATAACTTTTGGTCCACTCATGGTCTATTTTTTCAATAGTTGATGAGGTGTTGTGTAGTAATTTGTAAGCCAATTGTAAGCCCTGGACTTGGGAAATGTTTTGCACACCTTATGTTTGTAGTCCTAGTATGTTCAGTTGAGGTTTGTGTCTCCCAAGCTTGCCTCCTTACCTTTTGTATCCTACTTTTGGTTTGTGTGCACGTTTTAATCTCCTTAGGATGTTTCCAACCTCATTTGAGTACCTTAGAATCCTTTTGAGATGTTCCTTTGGATTCTGACTTTCATCTAGGATTAGTCTTAGTTTCTTAGCAAGCATGCTTACTCCCATGCATTAGCACACCTCCTTATGTTAATGCCCCTATGTTAGTGCATCCCTTGCTTGTCTAGGATTAGGCCCAAGTATCAAAACTGTAATCCATTGAGCCATGGCTACATTGATAGACCTTTATTAACTCCTAGGTGTTGATGAACCTCCATTGTTATATTGCAAAAATTATAAATACTTGGGATGAAATCTCACATATATCTTGGCATACTTAGACATTTTATTTTTTCTTTTGGCATTTGGTTTATAAGAAGAGATTTTCCTTCCTTGGATAAGTTGATTTCTTTTCTTATTGTATGTATATTTTGAGTCATTTCCTTCATAGGTGTAGGTAGACTTTATTAGAGTGCTACCTTACTTATGCAACTTGCAACCATTTTCTTGATGCATAGTCTAGTGTTTATGCAGTGAATAAAGCTCATGGTTTTCTCTTTTGATGAAACATCATTAAGATAGGTTGTGTCAATGCATCCCTGTCAATGCAGCCTTGTCAATGTATCCTTGTCAATACATGGTAGGATGCATTAACATAGATATGTTGACACTGATGTAGTCATTACCTATATAATGCATGCACTTCTCACATTTATTATACCTTTTAGTTTATTCTTAGCTAAACCCTTGCAATTTTATTTTTCCAAAGATAGAATATTTTTCTGTTGAGTGCTTGTAGTGTAGATATACAAGATTATATGGAGTTTTATTCGAGTGCTTATAAACCTAGATACATTTGCATGATCAGCAATAAAATCAAGATTTCCTACATCCATTGGATCACTTAGACTAGTTTACTATTTCTATTCAGCATTTTACTTTTCATGCACTTTACATTTATGTTTTCTAGTAATTAATAAAATTAATCATATACACGTAAGCATGACTATTTCAAGCATAACGTATTAACACTTGATAATCTTAGTAGTGGATGGTTGGTATGCCTAGTAATAATCACTTGATAACCACCTAGCAATGTTAATACTAGTTCAAGATGTGTATGATAAATGGGAGAAGATACTCCATGTTAGGATAAGTAGTTAATAAAATAGTCAATTTGCTAGTTAATCCAATTCTTATATCCTCATTCAATCATCTAACTATTAGGAGAGAAAATAATAAAATAATTATAAAAATACATATCATATGTTTTAACCACACTTAACCATTACAATTAAACACAAGTGTGGATTAACAAGACAACAACCTTGCAACCCCATGATTCACTATTAGGAATATTGACTATTTAGGTAACTAAGTCTATAGAATTCAACTAGATTACTAGTGAACACTTATGATTCGTATGGTTGGGTGTAGGGGATACTTGCCACTCATCGTTGGTACCATTGCTAGGAACTTAGCTTAGCTAAGTGCACTAAGTATTATTAAGTACTAAATTTATATATAAGCATTGTGAGGAGAACATAATGAAATATCTTTCTTCCATAACAATAATAATAACATTATTTCAAGGCACACTTAAGAAACATTATTGAAATGGATTCTACACATAGGAATGAATCGCCACCACATGGGGAAAAATCTAATAGACAACAAGAAAAGAAATAGAAAAGGATGCAAAAGACTACAAGTGAGAAGCCTCTATAGTTGAAAGTCATCTATGCCTATCTAGAGTTCATCTTCATTATCCATTAGGATGAGTAGTTATACTAGAGAGATATGGACGGTAGCATTGTGTCACCTCCTAATCGATCCATTCTTGTCATGCTCATGACCTAACTTATGAGACTAGGCATTGAAGCAACAGGGCCTGAATATGAGAGCTAAGAAGCATAGCTCTAAAAATAAAAATGCATTGAGGTTCACTATTAAACCTCTAAGGGTAAATAAATCTTAACACCATTATTCTTACAACCACATAAATATGGAGAGGATTTCTTTTTTGGGCACTCTTAATACACTAATTCTTCCTCTCTCTTTTTAGGAGGGCACCTTACACCAATGGCTGCAATCAACCTTGGAGAACCTTGATGAAGGAAAGATAAGGTCCAAAGGCTAAGGATACTCAAAAGACAAGTCTCTTATCCATTCATCTAAGGATAAGGAGAATAAAAAAGAGAAGGGCAAAGATAAGAATAAGGATCAAGACAAGAACCAAAAGAGAAGGACTAGAAGGGCACTTTTCTCCTCGTCCTTCACCTTCACCATCCTTCTCATTATAAAATTCTAATAGGAGGAGCCATGATAGATACAAGGACAAGGGTGAATGGGATCAATATGGAGATGATAGGAGGCTTCATTGTGATGATAGAAACTAAGATGGGAGCCAACAAAGATAGGAACAAGAGCATCATTGAGAAAGGCAACATAACAAGACTCACCATAGGAGGCATGGTCATAATAGGGACCATAGTAGACATGATGATGATGATGATGAAGCATTCTTGGCCACTAAAAACATGTTGAATGTTTCAAAAGTAGTAAAATTTTCTACTAGACACCAAAAGGATAGTAGGATTAAATGCTAGATATGAATAATATCCCCAAGTTTGAAGTGAAATATAATGTTGAACCTCAATGTCACTTGCAAGATTTCCATGATGCCTATGCCTTAGAGAACATTAAGAACAAATGACAAGAGCTTAAACTGTTCCAAGGACACTCATCAAAGAGGCAAAAAGCTTGTACTAGCCCTTTGAATTAGAATCGATTCATAGGTGGAGTACCATGTTGGAGCTATTTAATGACAAGTACCATACATACTCTTAAGTGTTCAAACTAAGGAAGTAAATCTAAGGGTGGAAGTAAGGAAATCATGAATCCTTGGATGCAGTCATAGGTAGGTATTACTCTTTGTTGCACTAATGCCCAAGCTATGAATTCTCTCAAAGGGAGTAGCTTTGTCACATCATAGATGGGCTCTAAAACAAAATATGAAAAACTCTTAACTTCTACGCCTAAGGGAGACTTTCTAAGATGTAAGTCCATCAAATACAAAGGCTAGTTAAATAGTTGGCCAACGAAGACTGGGAATTGAAAAAATGAGAAAGCACGGAGGGACATAATAGGGACATCTCCATTCGCAAAAGGAATGTATGGTTATGAAGTGATGTAGAGAAAGACATTGACAATATAAAAATCTATTACTAAGATATTGGCTAAGGTAGATAAAATGTGAAACTCCTTAGATGAGAAGTTCCAAAATTCTCTTAAAATAGTAGAGGATAAAATAGAGCAAGGTAGTAATAAAGATAAAAGAAGACAAAGAGGTGCAATCAGGGAGTAGTATTAGAACAAAGGTAAGGCTACAACATTTTATGAGGTTGTAGATTCAGAAATAGGTGATGAAAAATGTACAATTTTCCAAGATGAACATCCCAAATGATGTTTCCCTATAGTATCACATCTGTAAGAATTTGAGGTGTATGCATTAAACCTGAAACTAGCAAGGAAGAAAATGCCTAGGAGATTACCTTATCCTTAAGGCATTTATAGGTAGTAGTTCCACCAAACACAATATTATCCATGTGGAGCACCACCTTAACCTTAGGTATAATATCTATAGTGGGAAAACCCACAATTGTGGGGGATGCTATCACCACAATAGTAGTATCCTTACTAGTAGTTAGATTGCTATGGATATTATATCTAGTAACCTATATCTCCTCATGGCTCTACTAGCCACACTCCTTTTACTTACCACTACTACCCTCCAAAATATTATTAAACCCATACTCTCTATAACTTGATTCACCCTCTACTTATCCTTTTTAATATACCTCAACTAACCTCCATCATCTAATACCATTCCTTTACCACCTACTCTACCTATGCAAGGAGAAATTTCACCATAGCCATAATAGCACAATGCTATGGGGGTCATTAATTTATAGCTAAATAACTATCCAAGTGGTATTGAACCTAAACTTTGCAAGAGGACTTTCATTAGGACTAGTAGTCCACCAAAACCCTTACATTCATCACTTTTGAAGTCACTCTTGAGTCTCTTTCAAACCAAAGTTCCTCAAATGTCCATATCATTATGTTGATCTATGCAGTCACAGATTAGATTAAGGTTGGTCACCTTCCCAAGAAATGATCTAATCCTAGGAGTCCTCCATCTATTTGCAGATCATAGGGAATGATCCATGCAAGGCTCTATTGGATTCAATTGTAGAATAAACTTAATTTTCCAAAAAAATGTACAAGACTTAAAACCTATCCCCACTCAAGAAATGTAACATTAGATTAGAGCTTGTAGATCAATCCATCACTATTCCTTTGGGATTAATGAAGGACATTGTAACCATCATCTATGTTGGTCTTATATTGCAAATTTCTTGTTGATCCATGTGGATAATTGTAAAGGGGACTTCCCTATTATCATAGAAAGGACTTGGCTCAACACAATTGATGTTAAGGTGGGGACTTAATACCTTTCCTTGGAAATATCCAAGAAGAATGAATTTAGAAAAATCAAGAAGAAGCAAGTTTCATGCATCCCATATAGTGACACAAGGTGCCATTGTGTGTAGAGATTATGGATAATGAAATCCGAGCATGCAAGTAGTATGTCAAAATTTTAACTATTTAAAAGTGTCTATATGCAATAGCCACAAGATAGGAAGGTACCTAGTGGTTGACAATAGAAACTGGGGTAGACTCATAAATATGCATGTAACCGACAGAAGGCCTTACAAGTGCTTACCTCAATCACATGGATGAAATAGAGTAGATCCATAGATAAATTTCCCATGCATAGATTGAAATGGATTAGGGAGAGTTGGAGGTCCTAGATTATTTTAAGAATTAGCCCCTTGAACTCAAGACTTTACCAACTAATCTAAAATATGCTTATCTTGATAATAGTAAGCTGGTAATCATAAATGTCCATCTTACTTGAGACTAAAAAAAGTAGTTACAGGAAGTGGTACACAAATTTCCAATAGTTGTTTCCTACTTATATCATGAACTAACATGGATAGATCCATGAATATGTCAATATTGATTTTATACAAACTTCTCCATCAAATCAAAAAGGTAGCTACAAAGGATATTGAACCCAAAGCTTAAGTAAGCTATTAAGGATAAAATTGAACAACTTCTTAAGGCGAGATTCATTTATCCCATTGAAAATAGTTAGTGGATTAGCCCACTAATAATTATAACAAAGAAAGATAGAAAATGGAGAGTCTACATAGACTATAGACTATTGAATATGGTAACTTTCAAAGATCATTTTCCATTGCCATTTGTGGACGAGGTGCTAGATACTATTGTAGGGAATGACCACTATAGTTTTTTGGATGGTTATAGTGGCTATAACCAAATCCAGATAGCATCAAAGGACTTGTTTAAAATAATCTTCACCAGTTCCTATGGGATTTTTGCATATAAAAAGATGCCCTTTGGCTTTTGCAATGCTCATGTTACTTTTTAATGCTTAGTGGTTATCATTTTTAAGTAGAAAATTGGTAGCAGTATGGAGGTCTTCATGGATGTCTTGTCCACCTATAGTACCAACTTTGAGTAGGCCTTGGACCATCTATAGTAAGTGTTGAATTACTTTGAGGAGACAAATTTAAGGCTCAATTAGCAGAAAATCCATTTGATGATTTAAGAGGGCATAATATTAGGGCATAGAATCTCATAGAAAAGGATTGAGGTGGACTTGGAGAAAGTTTAGGTTATCCAAGAAATTACTAGAAAACTTGAAATGGTAAAAGATGCAAGGTCATTCCCTGGACATACTACTTACTATCAATGCTTCATCAAGAGCATCTCTAGAATTTCCAAGTCACTGGTAGAATTAACAAAGAAGGATACATCCTTTACCAAGACCAAGGAATGCAAGCATACATTCTATCAATTAAAGCAAAGTTTATAGAAACTCCTATTTTACATGTTCTAAATTGGTCTAGATCCTTCCACATCATGATGGATACATCCAACTATGCATTAGAGTGGTGTTGATGAAATTGAATGATTAGAAATGTCCTTATTATATCCATTGTGGCAATAAAAGTATTGTGAATGGATAATTGAATTATATCACTACTAAGAAGGAGCTCATGGAAATGGTATATATCTTAAAGAATTTTAGGCACTATGTGCTTGGATATCAAATCTTTGTACACATCTATCACAATGCTATCTACTTCTTGATGAACATGCTAGTGGTAAGCCCCTGTGTAATATGGTGATTAGTGATTTTGTAAGAGTTTGTTGTTATAATGATGGATAGAAAGAAAACTAAGAATGTGATAAATGATCACTTGTCTTAGTTACAATGGGGTGGTAAGGAGATGAGGAGCCTTTATCTCATCAATTCCCAAATAAACTCTTCTTTGCTAAATCCCTTGATGTTTAGACTTCCAAGGGTACCAATTGGTATAATGATTTCCTCTCCTACTTTCTAACTCAGAAGAATCCACAAGAATGAGATAGCAAGAGGAAATAAAAACTACATGGAATTCCAAGATAGCCTTTTCAAGATTTGTGTAGATGGCTTGGCATGATGATGTGTGCCAAATGTTGGTCAACTATGAATCCTCAAGGATGCTCATTAAGGTCCTTGTGGGGACCATTATGTGGGAAGGAAGATGAGTGTGAATATTCTCATGGAAGGATACTTTTGGCCAATCATTTTCAAGGACATCCACATTTTTTTCATTCATGTGAGTGTTGCCAATGAGATGTAGAAATGAAGACATGAAAGGATGGGCCTCAACAATGGATCCAACTACTAGAGTTCTTTAACCTTTAGGGCATTGACTTCATGGGATCCATCACTTACATGTTCAATGGGAAGGTGTACATCATTATTGCTATTGATGTACACCTTTTACTATATCAAGTGGGTCAAAGCTACAATGGTAATTAATTATTCATCTTTCACTATAGTATGGTTTGTTCAGCAAAATGTCATAAATAGGTTTGGTGTGCCAAGGGTACTTATTTCTGACAATGGAACCCATTTGATAGAAACTACCTTTTAGAAATTAATACAATGCTTGGGGGTGCAACATAAACAAACAGCCCATTATCACCCCAAGCTAACAGTCAAGTCAAAGTCACTAACAAGGAGATAACTAGGATCCTAATGAGAATCACTAGTTGATATAAAAAGAACTGGAGTACGAAACTTAATGATACTCTTTAGGCTTATCGATTAACTTACAAAGTTCCTATAGGTTAATTTTCTTATGAGTTAGTGTATGAAAAATTTCCAATACTTCCTATCCAAGCTAAGCTTCATCCAATTTCAATTGCCTATATGCTTGATCTTAACCTTAGTGTAGCATAGAAAGAACACCTAATGACACTAAATGTGCTAGATAAAAACTAGTAAGTAGCCCTAATGATGAATGAAGTGCACAAGGCACATTCCAAATAATGTCATGATTCACAAAAAAGGAAAGTTAAATTTCAACTTGGCAATAAGGCATTGTACTAGAACCCCATGCATGTACCACAACATACTAATTTCAAATGCTATGGGAAGGACCTTATATCATTTATGGAAATTTCCTTCTAGTGTCATGACCATCTACCACCCATCATGCCCAAAGAAATGTCTATTGGTCAACATCAAATAAGTGAAGCCATTCTCAGGACCTAGAGTAACCAACAACACTAACACCTTTGAGCAAGAGCAAGCATGTTCTATATTCTAAATCTCCTCCTCTCAACATAGTCATGGAGGAGATGGTCATCCATCTAACATCTTGTGATTACTAACTCATTTTTCACCTTTTTGGTTTAATCCATTCTTCATACATTTTTCATTTTCTTAACTATTTTCTCAATTATTATTATTTTATATATATTTTCCTTTCTTTTCTATCCTCTTTTTTGTTAATTTTATCTTGTTTTATTTTATAGAAAATATTTGATATTGCGATTGCTGCTATTAATACTAGGAGTCGATGAATGTAACTATTAATGTTATGATTAATTTACTAAAAGGTCAATCTCTTGTCTTTGGATTATGTCCTCTATTAACAAATCATTCAATTTTATGGTATTAGGTAGTGACTCCACAACACCCACCCATTCCATTCATTCCATGATGACTCTACATCATGGAAGCATGAGGTTCTTTTCACATTTTAACTAAAAGTAACTCATGATCTTGTTACTCAACAAACTCGAAATGGACTAAGAAGGAATAGAAAAGGATGTGACCTTAAAGGAACTTTTCATATCCTTGTCTCAACTTCTTTCTTGAGTTTTATGACTTTTTCTCATTAGTATATCGCCACTCTTAATCATCAATCAATAAATAGGAAGCATGTCTTTGCATGATGTGGTTTCCATGAAAAAATATAAAATAGACAAACAAAACAAAATGGGAATTCAAAGCACACTTATTAGACACAATAATGGGCTACAAGCATTAGTTATGAAGTTCAAAAGACATGTTACCCATGCTTAAAGATGCCCCTCTAACTAAAACTCTTCTTTCCTTCTTCTCTCTTCTTCTTCTCTTGGAGTGATGATCATCCTTGGGCATTGTCATGAACTCCTGATGATTAAATGGTAGGGATATATCAATGCAAAGTTACTGAAAGTGGAATGGACTTGGTCTCAATTGAGAAAGGGATAATATTAGATCATCTTGCTCACAGACTTTACAAGGATCTCATATGACCTAGATGTAGATTACCTACCCACCATTCTCTCTTTACCACCATTCTCAATCCATAACATATCACCTCACTACCTCATATTATGATTAATTGATACATTTATTATGAAAATCTCATGATCCTCAGGCTCTACCTTAGTTGGATACAAGTTTTAACTTAGAATAATCATTAATCATCCTTGGTGCCTATGGACAACTTATGAGGTGAGCATGCAAGGGCATTAAAGGCATAAGCCTACTTTAGGGAGGATCCACTTGTGTTCCATTCAATTTACCTAAGTTAAAATTCCTATCCATTAGTTGTTTTCAATCCCATCACTTGGACATTCAAATATCAAGTTTTATCCTATTTTAACATTTCTAATTCATCCAAATCCACTTAAATCTATTTTCCTAAGCTAACATCATTCTCTTCAATATTGTATCCATAATTCTTGATCTTTCTGGCTTCCTTTGGACTCTTGTTTCATCCTAGAACTCATTCAAAATTACTCTTCTTGCTTATGTGCAAAATTGCTAAGTATGGTTGTGTTGATGCATCAATATAGTGGGCTTACTCGACATAGCCTTGTCAACACATTCCCATTGATGCACCACAAAAATACTATAAATAGATGTAATACTTAGCTCATTTTGAATCATTTTCCAATTGAACAAGAGGATTTTTTGCATCATAAATTTCAAACCGCTAATTTGATTTTTTCCATTTTTTGATTCTTGTGCTACTAGAGGTAAGCTTTATGTCATGGGGAACATAAGCCTTTGGTTCTTGGTAGATAATTTTTCAAAATTTTTTAAAATTCCCATCGTTAATCCATTAAAATAATATTAAAATCAATCACCATGGAGTGTTAAGACCATCATACAAACTCTGATAATGAACAAATAAAATAATATTAAAATAATTTAACATGGTAGGATCATAAACAAACATTGAAATGATAAAATAATAACACCTAATAATTAAATATAACCTAATCTAACAAGAAAGGTATGAAAATAACTAAGGGTTATAAGCAAAAAGGTAATTATGGGTTATGTTTGTGATCGTAGATGGCACCACATGAGGACTACAAGTAAGTGGACCTTTGCAACCAAGGGAGAAGCAACAAAGAAAAGGATGGGGCTAGTAGCTGCAACCACAACAACCCCAATAGCAAGTAGCCAAGGCAACTCATGCCACTAAACACCTTTGGAAGGAGCTTAAAGTGGAATCTATTTGATACATTCCCATTGTAGAAACTAGTCAATCTAGGTAGGATGAGGTCATAGGGCCAAGGCTTAGCTTTGAGGTCATCCTCATGGAGGCTTACTTGGAAAAGATTAGGATCAAGGAGGTCCAAAGTTCTATCCTTCACAAGCTGAACTTTGGACTCTTCTTAGAGTTGGCACCAGAGAAGGTCCATACAGGGGTTTCCCATGTGGCCTATTCTCTCCAATAGTAGAGAGTGGTACATGGAGGAGACCTACCTATTCTGGAACAATTGACAAGGAGATGCATTAATGAGAATCAAAGACATTACTATCACCTACTTGGTTAAGGCCATTGCAGAGGTCCTCAAGTTGCTAGATATTGGGAAAAAATTGGTTGAAATCTTGACAAAAATGGACCCCAAAGCAAAGAAAGAATGGATCCAATGATGCTATGGAGTGGATCACAAAGAGTATGATATCCTCATAAAGGTGGCGCATGCATACTTCAAGATTATGACCTATCACCTAAACTCAATGGTAAGGCTTAGCAAGATGATATCCTTCTCTACCTAGGCATACATCTTTCTAAGTGGAAAATTCTTAGTTAAACTTCCCTAACTCATTTTCCTGGAGATTGAGAAATGCTTCAAGGAAAATGAGAAGGGAAGAAAGACCCTTTTCTTTCCTTGTCTCATCCACAAATTATGTAAAAGGGAAGGAATAGCTTGCTATTCAAATGATGTGATCCATCATGCTTCTTCCATGTCCTTGTAGGTAATGATGAAGGATAAGGCAACAACCAAGCCACAAGAAGAGGAGTAGCCACCACCACCATCACCTACAACTTCAAAGTCTACACTATAGGTACTTACAACTACAAAATAACTAGGAAAGCTTATAGAGTAGTAGCTACAGTAACAACAAAGCTCTATAGGTGGTGGTGCAAATCCATCTGTCTTCCCTTCAACAATGACCCACTTAAATGAGGTTTCAAGTATCATTAGCTGACTAGAAAATGAGATAACCTTATTTTTATTTACTCAAAGGAACCAAGTGCCCACAAGATCCAATCTAAGTACCCACGAGATCATAATGTTAATTCCTAGACAAATTATTTCCTAAAATTTCTAGAAATGTTGTAACCTTCTTGGTCATGTTGGAAGAAGGTGAAAGGATGATCATCCTAGTGATCTAGCATAAAGATCAAGAGACAATAATAGAGGTGATGGATGATAGGATTAATAAAGCCCTGAATGCTCTTGTGACATCATTACCTAAAATTGCCACAATGGCAAACATCCATATGTCTACAAGACTAAGGAGTGATCAGATGAGCACTACCGAACATCAAGTATTGGAGAGACTAGTTGGATCCAGACAACTACTTCTAGAGATCTTTGATCTTCCAGATGACATTATAGCAAACCAGTCTTAATTGCTTGAGATTTCCTACATCTATTATAGTATTTAGACTAGTTTACTATTTCTATTTAGCACTTTACTTTCTATGAACTTTACATTTATGTTCTTCAAGAATTAATAAAAATAATCATAAACATGTGAGTATGACCATTTTGAGCATAACATATTAATGTTTGGTAATTCTAGTAGTGGATATTTGGTACACCTAGTAATAACCACTTGGTAACCTAGTAGTGCTAATACTAGTTTAGGATGTATACAGTAAATAGGAGAAGATACTCCATGTTAGGATAAGTAGTTAATGAAATAGTCAATTTGTTAGTTAATCCAATTCTTATATCCTCATTCAATCATCTAGCTGTTAGGAGAGAAAATAATAAAATAAATATAAAAATACATATCATATGCTTTAACCACACTTAATCATACATGTGGTTAGACACAAATGTAGATTAAGAAGACAATGACCTTGCAACCCCATGATTCACTATTAGGAATATTGGCTACTTAGGTAACTAAGTCTATGGAATTTGACTAGATGGCTAGTGAATGCTTATGATTTGTATGGTTTAAATAGAGGATACCTACCACTCATCACCTTTGTTTATATAATTGATGCCTTTAATATTAAAACACTAAAAAATTTATTTCAATTCCATTTCTTTGAGTTGTGATGATTCATCCTTATCTAATGAGGCCACAACTATATGACATGGTGTTAGATCATTGAGGTTGTGACTAAGATCCATTTATTGTTTTCCATGTATGATGTTACACTTGTCCCCAAGAGGGATTATGGCATGAACATTTTGCTTGTTCCTAAGAGGGATTGTGATGCATGTATGTTTATTACCATTTTATTTTTATAATTATAAAATCTATACAATTATAAAACATAAAACTATAAATATTTTCTCAATTTCCCACTATGGCAACACAGGTTTGCTTTGTATTATACGTATTATAATCTTTCTTATATTCATTAAATGCAATGATATAGATGAGTATTATTGGAAATCCACTTAATATTATCTTTGAAGCTTATGACTAGAACACATTTCATTCTATATGATATAATCCTATTGGTTACAATTGGCAGGACTCCGATCAATAATCCCACAACTCGTGGTTCACTTGTTGGCCATATTTGAAGTACAAGAGGTACCATGAAGGCAACAACATTAATCACTAATTAAGCATGACTTATATCTAGTTTGTGATTTACATAGAGCCTAACTTTCTCTATTTCTAAAAGACCATGACTTATGGTAGGCTTACGATAAAATAGCATGACTTGACCATGATCCATGGTATTGCAAACCATGATCTTCCAAGAACTTTTGATCAACTCATGAAGGCCAAAATTGACTTTGATGATGCTAAAATTTATATTGCAGCAAGATTAAAGTGACCTTTTCCACTATTAACCTTTAAAAAATCTTAGTTATGAATAAAAGAAAAAGTTGCTTGAGGTAGTTAACATATTGACAATAATCTTTGTGTGGTCATATGATGAAATTAGTGGAATAGATTCATGCATTTGTCAACATCAAATTTACACAGATCTAATAATTAACCCAAACCATCAACCCCAATGAAGATTGAATCCAAAATTAAAAGAAGTATTTAAGAAAGAGCTTGAAAACTACTCAAATATAGATTCATTTATCTAATCATGGATAATGAACTGATAAGCCCACTAGTCAAATTTGGGAAAAAGGGCCAAACGTGGAGGATCTATATAGATTTTTAGCTATTGAGAATGACTACTTTTAAAGACCACTTTTCTTTACCAGTTGTAGAGCAAGTATTAGATACTATTGTAGGGCATTAACATTACAGCTTTTTGGATGGATATAGTGGATACAAATAGATTCACATAGAGAAAAAACCACATTCACAAACCCTTGAGAAATATTTGTATATAGAAAAATGTCATTTGGTCTATATAATACCCCTATAATAATTTAAAGATTATTCCTTAGCATATTTTTAGAAATAGACTAGTAATAGAGTAGAAGTTTTTATGAATAAAATATCTAAATATGATTCTAATTTCAAACAAACCTTGGATTATTTAAAACAAGTATTGAAATGATATTTTGAAGAAAATCACAAGCCTAATTAGCAAAAGAGGCATTTATTGATGAAAAAGCTATCATCCTTCAACATAAAATTTTAGAAAAAGAAATCAAAGTAGATCCAAATAAAATAATAGTCATACAAGGTATTACCTAGAGACCACAAATGATTAAGGATGTTTGATCATTCATTGGTCATATTGGATACTATAGAAGATTTATTAAAATTTTTTTGAAGTTTGCAAAATCACTAATATAGCTAACTAAGAAAGATGCATTGTTTATTTGGTTAGATGAGTGTGAAGAGACATTGGAGAATGTATCATAGAAACTAATAGAAACTCTAGTCTTGCAAGCTCTAAATTGGTGTAGACCTTTTCATATAATGACAAAGATATCCAATTATGCATTGGGTTTTGTGCTTACATAGTTAGATGATAAAAAAATATCATACTATATTCATTATCTAAGTCAAAGTATAGCAAAGCCACAGCTCAACTACACCACCGTAGAGAAGAAGTTAATGATAGTGGTGTATGCCTAAAATTCTTGATATTATGTTCTTAGTTATCCTTTCTACATTCACATTGACCATAGCACCTTAATATTTTTAAGGATTAAGCCCATGGTAAGCCCTTATGTCATCTGATGTCTTATAATTATACAAGAATTCAATATTACTATGATTGATTGTAAAGGCACTAAGAATATGGCAGTGGATCATTTATCTTAATTAAGATGGAAAAAAAGATGATAAATAATCTTTATCCACCCAATTTTTAAATAAACTACTATTCATAAAGGTTAAATACTTTATTAAAATCAAGAAATCATGATTATAAGTCCTGTAGTAAAGAAATCATGATTGGAAAATTATTTTTATATTAGGTTAAATACTTTATTAAAATCAAGGGAAATCTTTATAAAATTTATGCTAATGGCTTGATTTGATGATAAGTTCTAAAAGAAAACCAACAAAGAGTTCTATAGGATGCACATGAGGGATCAGGTAGAGATTACCATGTAGAAAATGAATTACCATACAAATTTTTATGGCTAGATATACTTGACCCATCATATTCAAAGATGCACACTAATTTTCATAATCCTATGATAGATGTCAAAGAGATGGAGGAATAATAGCCAAAAATAAAGAACCATAATAATGGATACAATCATTAGAATCATTTGATCTTTAGGGAATTCATTTTATGAGTTCCATCATGTCTATGGTGAATGGGAAATTAAATATAATTGCTGCAATTAATTATTGTACAAAATGAGTAGAAGTTATTTCAATTAAGGATTCTATATTAGCAACAACTACAAAATTATTTTAGCAACATGTAGGACATCAATTTGGAGTACTAAGAGCATTGATTTCAAATAATAGAATGCATTTTATAGGAGCCACATTTAAGAAACTTATGCAATGCCTTACAATTGAATATAAATTGATCATACCATACCATCCATAATTGAATGGATAGGCTAAAGTAAAACATTTAGAGATTACATGTGTTTTTGCAGAAATGTTCTTCACACACTCATAGGAACACCTTCATGAACTAAGTATCAAATTACTTAGTTCACAATCATAAATGATCTTTAGATCAATATAATCTTTGATATATCAATGATTATGAAACCAAGGAATATGAAACCTCCAATCAAATATCTAGTTAGCATACTACATGTGAACCATGAATGATCAGAAAATGATGAAAATGTATGGTTTCAATGTTAAAAAAAGTAGATATAGTGTAAATATTTAGAAAAATGGCTAAGTATTAATTGCTAAAAAATAAACTAAGTATGAAATAGACTATTAGTTATAGAATAAAAACTAACTATAGAACTTAAGTAAAAGAGCATAAAATATCAAAATATTAAGGCTTTGATATGGATGGAAGGGTCTTGGATCCATTTCCAATTAATAAAATACTTTAATAATGAGCAACAATTTGTTTACCTCCTATGGAGGGTTGAAACTAAAAGCATTGATAAAAAACATAAGTGTACTAAAACTGATAATAGAATATGTGTTTGTAAGAAAAATATGGGGTTGGAGAGTGAAATTGAACCCTTGGTGGATTAGGATATGGATGAGAAACTTGTAGGTATGATCTAGAATTAAATTTGGCCTAAAATGAGTATTTTTTTAGCTTAAGTTCTTGTCATTAATGTTGGAGTTGAAAAAAAAAGCTAACTCTAGAATGTGCTATAGAATCCTAAAAATTCTTTCTCAAGAAGTAACATTGAAGATGTAGAAGATGACTATGCATCATGCAAGTGTTGTGATGGTGATTAAAACTTGTGTTTTTGATCTCCTTAAATTTATAAAGTGCTCTCAAATCTCAAGAAACCTTAAACTTTATGCTTTGAGCATATATTTATAGGTCCAAAGTTGCCAATTTCAAGTTAAGGTTGCTAAAAATTAAACTTAGAGTTAAGTGTACTTCATTCAAAGTTGATGCCAAGTTTAAAAATAGCTAGTTAGATCTTTGACTACAATAAGTATGATGACATTAGCATTAGCATCATCAATACTATTAAAATTTTGACAGTTTTGCCAGAGTATAGTGATAAACTTTTGAGATCCCATTTGACCTTCTAATTAATGTCAAGATGATGCCACGAAAGCTAAGAGATAAGGAGAAGGTGTCAATTATAGAATCTAATGATTGATGATGTTATTATAAGTGTCAAAAGTGCTAATAGAATTTTTGATATTTTTTCCAACTTATAATTTTGAGTCATTGAGACCTCATCTTGCCTTCAAACTAATGTCAAATGCTACTAAGATGTTCAAGAAGCCTAAAGATGAGGCTGCATATCAATGAAGAAGATGAAAGATGTCACTTGTGAAAAGTGGTGATGTTGATGTCAACGTTAGCATCACTAGTACTTAGTTAAATTTTCTAGCCTTTTCTCAAGTGGTAGTTTTTTGAATTCTTGGAACCCTATTCAACCTTTAAATTGATGTCAAAGGTTGCTAAGATGAAATCAAGAAATCTTAGAGACTTACAAATGTTGTCAAATGTCAATTGGAGCAATGACTTAAGTTTCAATGATGTTAATGTTGATGTTAGTGTTAGCATCAATACTAGAGCTAGAAAAATGTTTAACAATTTTCCTAGTCAAAATTTCTAGCCTTCAAGATTATAAAAATAAGCCTATAATTAGTTGAAATGATGATTTTTGAGCATTGAGAGGCTTGTAAACTTATGAAATACTACAAACTAGATATATAATGTGATTCAAAAATGCTGAAGTAAGTTACAAACTAGTCAATGTTTTGAACTTAGAAAAAATTGTTAATTTTCTATGTCTTGACGTAACCTATCAAAAAGTGCTAATTTCAAAAGCCTGAAGTACCAAAGTTGCTATTGATGACTCATCTAAGCCACAAGAATCCATTTCGCATGTTAGAATGTGGTTTCAATGAGATTTGGTGTGCCAATGATAGTACATTGATACTAATGTTTGCATTAGTGTTAATGCTACCACTAAGAATATCATTTCAACATAACTTGTTAAAAAGTACTAATTTTGAAATCTTGGAGTGCCAAAATTTCTATTTCTGAGTTGTCCAAATCCTAGGGACCCATTATGCATGTCAAAACATAGTTTTGATGAGATTTGAAAGTGCTAGTAATGGTGTCCTCAACAATGACACTAATGCTAATGCTAGTGTTAATATTATCGTTAGCTATACTTAGAAAAAATTTCAATATTTTTCTAGAATTTCTTAAAGTTGCAAAAGCTAAATATGAAATGTTGGGATATGACCTTCAATAGTCCCTGGAAATCTTTGAAGGCTAAAAATATGTCTTATGAAGCTCTTTCTAGGGCATTTTATCTTGTGGTGTTGAAGGGAGATTGATTTAAAATCTACATTTTTTCCACACTTAGAAAAAATTTGATTTCCTAAGTTTTCCAAGGTAATAAAAAATGAAGTCCATAAGCTAGATTATGAACCTAAATGAACCTCATGAAGCTTTAAGAGCTTAGAATATGTCTTGTGATGATATCTTTGGGGAGTTTGATGTTCAAAATTGCATGGATCAATGTCAAAATCACACTTAGTCCTAATTTTAATGAATCAAGAAAGTGGATGCAATATTGTCCCCTCTTAATTGATGTTACTGAGATTCTAAAGAAGGATCCATCAAGAAGGAAATGGATAGATGATTAACATACCTGCAAGAGAAAAATAGAAAGAAAGAAATGGGTAAAAAGGAGAAAATTAGGATATCATAGATACATCAGTCATGAGATTGATGCTATGCCATAGAATGGAAAGCATGGCTAAATCCTATACAAACAAGATGGCTAAAAGAATGCCATTTATGATGTTTATACCTTGTTCCTCTCATGATTTGAATACACCCTTACCTAAATAGAATAGGGAATCCTTACCAAAGTGCTTATTAGAGAAAAGGGAATGAGATAAATAAGGAAGTTATAGGAAGAATAGAGAAAATGAGAGAAGGAAGATGAAAAATAAAGTTATGATATCAAGAAAAGAATAAATCTAGGAAAATAAATAAGGGACATTGCCTATATACCAAGATGAGGTACTACACCATAGAAGAGAGGCATGGCTAGATCCCAAAATCTAATGATTATTGATGTTTGATAGATTGATTCCCTTCCTATCCCACTCACACTCAACACACTTTTACATGGAGTTAGAATGAAAATACATTCATAGCTCACTACGTGAGGAAAATCACTAATAAATATCCTCACCACAGTGTGCTGTAGAAGATAGTTAGTAGAACAAGATAAGAAGAAATTAGGGTAGCTAGATGAAATCATGTGGAAGAAATTTGGAAGAAAAATCATAGAAAATCGAGAGAAATAAAAAGAGAGGAAGAGAAGAAAAGTGAGATAAGAAGGGAATCAAAATAATAAAATAAAAATATGTAAAGTAAGAGATAATGTTAGAGAAAATTTGATGTTTTTTGTTTTGTTTATTTTAAAATATAGTATTTTTAAGGTATGTTGTATTCACAAGGTTTGGGTACTGATTTCCATATGAGTTTGCCAAGTAGTATGCTCCATTGTCAAGGCTCTTAAGGATGATGAAGGAACCTTGCTAGTTTGGTGAGAACTTGGTTATCTTGGCATTAGGAAAAATGCCTAAGAATAAGATTAACTTATTTGATTTATTTGAGTTTGACATGATTGTCATGGTGATGCTGCATGGCTTGTTGATGATTTTTGATATTGATGGTTGCTTGCTTACGATTTATTTCAAGTGTGTCTAGCTCAACACAGTGCATGTTATCATTCTACATCTCTAACATCAAATTATTTAAGGTTTCACAAAGAGAAGAAATATCTAGCTCCATCAGTAACATAGCTTATGGTCTATAGGTTAGCATGAATAGGATTTGATCAATTAAAGGAGATGTGATATTTGGATATGCTAATTAAATTAGGATTTGGAAACCATGATTGTAAGCAAATGAATGAGGGATTTATTAGTTAACTCATCTCAACCATTGGATTGTGGGTAGTATGGAGATGAGAATGATTGGGTGATTTAGTATTACTCAAAATTTGACTTGTTCTTTGCTCTTGAATTAAGGTCCATTATTAATGACAATGTCAATAGGGATATCAAAGCAAGTGATTACATGATCCAAAATAAAATTATTGATGTACTTAGAAGTTGTTAATTTTAAAGAAATACCTTTAATTCACTTAGTAAAATATACAATAGCTATTAAAATGAACTAATGACTAGAGGAAGATGGGGGATTACTAGAACCTATAAAATCTAGCTCCCACTTCTAGAAGGGTCATATAATTTTAGAATGTTTAAGATCTTGAGATGGTACATAAATAATCAAAGCTTGAAGTTGACATGTATTGTAAATTTTAATTATTTTATGTGCATCCATAGACATCATAGGCCACTATTAACCCAACAAAATAATACAATATACAAGAGATCATGAGAATAGGTAATCACAACATACACTAGAATGAACTTATTCTAAAATGTTTTACACTTCATCATGACTCAGATAATGTAGAAGAATGTCTGATGCAAAAATATGTCATGAAATGCTCAAATCAATAATACAAAAATGTTTAGAACATTTATGGAAAGTATCCTTTTATGAATAAGATAGTTTTTTGGGAGTTTCTTTGGTTTACAAGTATAATATAAAATTGTAGTACTATTCATATTCTTATAAGTTAACTAAGCTAATTTTTTTTATATTTATGAGAGTCATGGATGTATCTTACATTGAGTGAGATAGATGATCCTCAAAAAGTAGCATCAACAAGAAGAGAAAATGTAGCTAATGTATTAGCAAGCATGTTTTCTAAATGATGGATATGCATGAGTGAACATTCATCAAATTGAGCAACCAAATGTTTGACTAAGTATAGATAAGATTGAAGGTGTTTAGCCGTATAGGCAGATTCATCATATACCTAGCATATGACTAAATGAGAATCATCATAGATGAAAAACCTCTTAATTCCAAGTTAGATTGCTAAGACAAAATCTCGATTAGGACCCTCATATTCTATTATATTGTTAGTACATGGAAAATTAAATTTTTAAGTTTGATAAATAGGATATATACCTTGGTGATGAAGTATGCAGCCTACATTGACACCTTAAGTTATATGGACATCATCAAAGTATAGGTATGAATCAAAATCCTCATGTATCAATGTTATGACTGGGGAAGGAGTTATCTCTTCCTTACTTGTTTCCTTAAGGGGAGTTGTGATGGTTATAGTTTAAGGCTCAAGTCAATTTGAGAAGGTTCTTAATGAATTTTTCCTTAATAGAGTGTTCGGTAAGATAGGATAAGTCAAATTTAGTTAGGATTATTTTCCATTTTACCATCCAGTTGTTGTCATATGGATTAGTAGTAATAGATTAAAAGACATTATTTTGGTAAATGACATAAATTTTTATCCTTAGTAGATAGTATCATCATTTCTTAAGGGTAAAGACAAGGACTAATCAAGATTTCTTAGTATCTGTGTAGCAAATTTTGCAATCAAAGAAAGGATGAAAAATGTAGAAAATAGGAAGATCAATACGTTTTTCGTATCATTGGCACAACATGACTATGGTAGAATGATTAGAAGTAGAAAAATAGAGATAAGAAAGAAAATCAAAGGAAGGATAGGAAGGTTGGTAAGGGCATGCTTGACTACATTGAAAGCCTCTTGACATTTCAATTCCTAATTGAAAGTTGTAGATTTTTTAAGATGGTGAGAAAGAGGATGAAATTGATTAATAAGATTGCATATCAAACAACGAATGGATTGGAGTCTAACTTGTAAGATGCACATGTTTTTGAGACACCTAGGTAATGGAAGTTATACATCCCAAAGAAAATCCATGTTGAAACCCATAGCCAAAGGAATTTGTAATTTAGTAGAAAATAATGGTAGACATAATTGCCCTTTTTTTGCCAAAAATCTAGCATTGCAGCCTTGTATCCCTGTCATTTAAGGTAGCATTTTAATGTAAAATATGATATTTTCATCTCATATATTGTATATTTCATACATCCTAGCTTATTAAGCCAAAAAATGCTTCATAAGCTAGGAATGCCTTACCTTTCAGGTGGGAAAAGCTACAAATTTCATGTACCCATGTTTANCGGGAAATAAGGGGAGTTCCGCCTCTTATTTATAGATATGGCGACGGGACGCGATATCGCGTACGCGATATCGCAGGAGAAGACGCGATATCACATGGGATGCGATATCGCGGCCTAGTGCAAATCGCGTCTCATCAGAAAGAAAATCAAAGGAAGGATAGGAAGGTTGGTAAGGGCATGCTTGACTACATTGAAAGCCTCTTGACATTTCAATTCCTAATTGAAAGTTGTAGATTTTTTAAGATGGTGAGAAAGAGGATGAAATTGATTAATAAGATTGCATATCAAACAACGAATGGATTGGAGTCTAACTTGTAAGATGCACATGTTTTTGAGACACCTAGGTAATGGAAGTTATACATCCCAAAGAAAATCCATGTTGAAACCCATAGCCAAAGGAATTTGTAATTTAGTAGAAAATAATGGTAGACATAATTGCCCTTTTTTTGCCAAAAATCTAGCATTGCAGCCTTGTATCCCTGTGATTTAAGGTAGCATTTTAATGTAAAATATGATATTTGCATCTCATATACTGTAGATTTCATACATCCTAGCTTATTAAGCCAAAAAATGCTTCATAAGCTAGGAATGCCTTACCTTTCAGGTGGGAAAAGCTACAAATTTCATGTACCCATGTTTACAAGGGCTAAAAATGCCTTGCAGGCCATCAACTTTGGCATTTCTCAGCCTATGTATTGGCCATGGTAGTTTTATATGCTAAACAACCTGCAAAGATAGCATATAAAATTTGGATTTTGAGTTTATATGTTAGGCATCCCTATCCCATACACTAGGCAACATATGAAGGTAGCGTAGAAAAGCATAAAACTATCCAAATTTGCTAATACATTGCTAAGAGATGCCTTGTACATGCAAGAAATTTGTAGTAAGTTGTTAACAATCATGGTAGAAATTAACAGCAACAAATCAAGACACAAATGGCCTATTTAAACTTTAGATCATGACCTATTTGAGACTTTTGAATGATTGGTGCATTGACCAAACTTAAGATTTTTGAAGTAACACAGGCAAACAAAAGTTCTTAACTCTAAGACTTTTGGACAATTTACATTCAAGCTAAACATTAAGAATTTTATAGTGCAAATCTACCAAGCATTCATAGCCATTTTTCCAACCCTAGTGTAGATCCCAATGATAGAGAAACCAACGATAAGTTTGAGGAGAAAAATACACAAGGCTCTTGAAGGTAGATTTGACTACAACATGCACCTTACTAGTTGTATCAAGTCTCAAGCATTTTTGTTTTGGCTCATTTTGCATTAAAGCTTAAATAATTTGTATTCTTTAAACTTTATTTTTGCGAACCTTCTTCAATAAAAGTTTGTAGTTTTGCTTGTTCGTTATAATTTATTCTATATTTCTCTATACTTAAATTATGCACCTACAATTTTATTTTATTCATATTAGTAATAGATCATAAGTTTGTGGGTGATCAACAAGACTATCTAGGGTACTCTGGATCCTTTTCTCAAGGCTCATGGATCCAAAGTTAAACTATTTCATGTTGAAATTTTTGGCCTTCTAGCATTGAATTTTTTAAGCATTATACTTTCTAATGATAGAAAGAGGGCCTCCATTCAAATTCTTCACCCAAGCCTACTCTGACTCTTCCTGGAAATTGATTTTGGCCATTTCTTACATGTGTTTAAAAAACCTTTAAATTTATCTTTGAATTTTTTTCCAAAGCTAGTATAGCTTTGGTACTCCATAATTTTATATTGGTTTTTCCTAGAACCAACATTGCTCTACAACTTATTTAGCCTTATTTAACATTGAAAATTTGTATAGGGATTTTTCCAAAAATTAGCATAAAACTACACACTATTTTCATAGATTTGAATGTTCATTAGTTGTTCCTGAACTTTTTAGAACCTAGCATATAGGTTGTAGTAGGTTTAGGCCATTTGTTATTTTTACGTCAAGTGCTGGACTTTTCAAAATCTAGCATAAATATTGTAGAAACCTATACTATTAATTTTTCAAAATTTGCCTTCGATCTTTTTAAGAGGCCAACGTATGACCTACTACCCTCTTTGACTTGTAATTTTTTAAAAAAGTTTCTTTTGGGCTTCTCCTAAAGTCCAACATGTTTTCTACACTAGAAGGTATGGTTGGGTGGTCATCCAAGCCCATCATATAATTGGAAATATGTCTTGAACCTTTTCACTTTAAATTTTTCTAGTAACAATCTATAACATGGCCACTATTTCCTATGTTGCAAGGCATCTAAAAAAGTAATTAATTAATTTTTACTATTGTAGTGTACAATGCTATGACAACCATTTGCACTGCTCTTGTAGTTGTAGTTTTCCACCATATTACATAACCCGAGACTCTCATACACTAAGTAGTCTCCT
This sequence comes from Gnetum montanum, assembly GCA_015680685.1. Taxonomy (NCBI): domain Eukaryota; kingdom Viridiplantae; phylum Streptophyta; class Gnetopsida; order Gnetales; family Gnetaceae; genus Gnetum; species Gnetum montanum. The sequence continues at coordinate 47,587 of MNCI01007355.1, forward strand.
ACGCTAAGCATTTTAACTTACAATCTAGTTAAACATTTTTTTAATGCATTTTTCATAGATCCATCATATTGCCCCTCAATGTTACCTCCATGGCCCCTAACCAAGCTGGAGTTCACATCTATGACCCAAAAGACTTAACAGTTATAGAGCGTAGGAAACCACTTAGGTATAGGGGTAGGAACCTAGATTTTGTAGTCATAAATGAGAGATTCTATAACTTCCTCTATGCAAAAAATAGATTTTCCTTCTTATACCATTATCTGAGTCTAATGCTAAGCATCAATTTGAAGTCATACACCATGATGGGAAGGAGCACATCCCCTCACCTTATGAAAAAATTCCTCTAACCAAATTCTATGCCCACATGCTAACACAACTTATAGATGTCAATGAGTGGAGTGAGGAGATTAGTTAGGATGAAAATTATGAGGAGCAAGAAAAATATGAGGTGGAACAAGAACCAGATACTTTTATTAAGAGTCTCTTCCAATAGTCAGCTCTTCAAGTAACTATTCCTAGTTCTGCATCTCTTGTGTCATTTGTAGGAGAAGTTCCTTAGTCTTCTTCTTCTCCTATTTATCCCACCATGTTTAGGTTAACACCCATTATTGCTACACATCAAGCTTAGCCTATGTCTTAACCTTCCTTCTTGTTTTTGTCAACGCCCTTTGTAACACAACCTTGCTTAGCATGACCATTACCTATGATGTCTACTACATCTCATCTTCTTCATTCTAGCAAACCCCTCTGTGGGACCCTAGGTTATGCAAGCCTCTCATATCCCCTTTGTCCCCTTTATTTTATTAGGTTTAAGTATAGACATCCTTTCCATTATTGAACTCTTCTACCACCATGATCACCTAGCCTCTTCCATCATTGCCATTCCCTATTGCATGACCTCAAGCCTTCCAACTTCATCCACAGCTATCTATGCAAACATCACAACCCCCTAGAATGCCTCAAGGCCTAGATCAAGCATTCTAGATGATCTAGGACCTTACTGAAGAGCTTCTTAAGCTCAAAACCTCTACCACTCAGATAGTTAAGACAATGGACTTCTAGCAAGATGCTTCAATTAGTCCTACAATCCCCTAGATCACTCTCTCTATGGGCATTCCCATCCCCTAATTCACCAAGTACAATAGTGAGGGTGATCCCAACACACACCTCATTACCTTCCATTCTAAGTGCTTGTTATTACAAGCTTGACCACACACTATTATGTGAATCTTTCCTATGTCCCTCACTAGGAAAGCCTTGGATTGATACTATGCATTACCTAAAGCATCCATTACCTCATTAGAAGACTTGATCTCACAATTTATTAACCATTTTAAATATAACTTAGAACCTAATATAACCCTTGATCAACTAATGAAAATCAAGTAGAAACCTCTCAAACATATCTTGAAATTTATTCAACAATGAAATGCTCTCCTAAATGAGATTCCTGAACTCATAATTAAAACTCACCTTCTTGCCATTTTCAAGGGGATGGTGAATGACTTTATCAAATTCAAACTCTATTACTTAAACTTGCAGTTCCTTAGCCAAGCTTTCTCTCAAAAGAAGAACATAGAGGATGCAACCAAAGCTAGTAGAGATCCAACTTACATAACATACAAAAATCAACATATGAGAAAGGACAGGAATAGGTGAGAGCAAAACCATGTAGCCATGGCTACTGTGACCAAAGAAGCAAAAACTACACATGGACCAAATACAAATCAATCGAAGGCTCCTACTACAACTGTTTAACCTTCAACATTGTGGGCCTCCACCTCTAATCCATCTAGGCCTAACTTTGATAAAAAGGATCAATCCAAATACACAAAGTTACCCTTGAAATTGTCTGAGTCTCTTGACTAGTTGCTCAAAAGTTCCCATATCCAATATAAACAAATGATTGAAGCAACTCGTAAAAGGCATGATCAATTATGTGAGATCACTAAGGATCCCACTGTTGCAACAAAGGATGATCCACAAGTGTCTAAATATTTTAAACCTAGATTGATGTAGCCATTATTACCAACTCCCTAAACATGATATAGATTTTTTCTTGACATTAATGGACAATTTACAAAAAAATGATTGATAATCATGAATTTGTGCTAGATGAATCAAATTTGATTAGGCCTCAAAACAAACATATGCAAGTATAAAAGGATCCATTGAATGCAAATAATAGTGCTTATACAATAGCAGCTTTCAACATTAATAATGACCCAAAACTTGTTAGGAAGCCATTTGTGATTCAAATACCTCCTCATGATGAAAGGGGTCCTTCAACTTTGTCAAGTTCAAGGACTCCTTTTGTCATAATGATACCATCACTTGCACCTCCCAAGAAACCATTCATCATTAGAGTGCCCCCTTCCACTATCACTAAGCTTACAACCCAAGTTAACCAATGTCCTTCTATGGTGTTCAATGCAACAACCTCTTCATAGCTTAATAACAAGAAGTCATCAACCAAGCAACACAAGAATCCTACCACCAAGCCTAAGGCCAAAGATAACAAGAAAAAAAAGGCATAGAAGGAAGTAGGCCCACCAAATCCCACATCCATTTTGGCCATTTCCATGATTTCTAATGCTCAAACTGCTTTAACTAGTTAGCCTAGGGAGGATTGTAAACAACAAGAGAAGGAAAAGGGGGCCAAACCACAAATACTAAAGCATGAAATTCAAATCCTAGGAATAATGGAGAAAGTTAATAGTAATAAAAATAAAAATACAGTGAATAATGACAAGGACTTCCTCAATGCCATAAAATAGATGAAGCTCTTCTTAAAGTAGAAAAATATCTCCTTGAGCTTGTATGACCTAGTGATGACCCCCTTTGCTTATCGTAAAGCCATAATAAGGATGTTGAATTTAATTCTTATTAATGAGGACGTTCCTTCTAATGAAGAATCTATTCATGCAATAATGATGTCACCTTCACCTAGGAAAGAAATGAAGTCAAGTACCCTAGTGTTTCACGATAGTGAGGTAAAGATCAACCCTTAAGATGATGAGATAACAAGGGCTCCTCTCTTTATAATCATAAGAGTTGGACAATATAAAATACATAGGGTACATGTTGATGAAGCAGTAATCAATGTTATGCCTTTTATAATTATTGAGCATCTAGGTCTAGTAAAACATATGCAAAACACTTCTACTTCTACTCTCAAATCCTTTAATAGATCACAGGTAGCAATGAAGAGGTCTATCTCTTTAGAATTCATACCAAAGGAAAAATTCCCCACATTTGCCAACTTCTTGGTTGTGGAAGAGACACTAGGATTCAATCTAATCTTGGGGAGGCTTTGGTTAGCTCAATTACAAGTAGTTTCCTTTCCCATCCACTAAGAAATTCACCTACCTTATGAGGGAGGTGAAATAATCATACATGGCAAGACTATGGTCCCTTTATCAATCAACAATGTTGACAAGGATTTGAACTAGAGTTTCAAGAAGAAACTCCTACTATCAAGATCAAAGTTGAAAGGCCCAAAAAAAAAATAAACCAAGCCATGAATGGAATGTGGGGAGAGCTCCCATTTCACATTGTTAGTGAGGGAAATAGAGAGTACAAGATTATGCAACACAAGTCATATACTTTTCCTAATATTTTAAAGATTAGAAAACAATTGCATGACTAAATACATTTTCTACTCACTTAACCCTATGTTAATGTTGCTAGTCTTTTCTTTTTTATTTTGTGATCTAGTTTACACCTTTTGTTTACATGTTCTATTTTTTTTCACCATGCTTCACCTCAATTTAGCCTTATTGTAACTATTTAGCCATTCTTTTATATGTTTATATGAGACTTATAATTTATGCTCATTTATCATTACCTTTCATGCTTTCCTTTGAAAAAACCATAAAAATGTCATAAAAACTTAAAACATAAAAATCTATAAGAATTTATAACTACAAAACCCATAAAGAATTAACAATGGCTTACCAAGGACTTAAATTGGTAATGCAATCGTAGCCTTTTCCTACCACATTGTAGCCTATTACATTGTATTTTACACTTTTATTGCTTGACTATTTTATGTTAATATTTTACTGCAATATGTTTCTTTATGCTCTTCCAGTTTAAACGCATAGCCTTTTTTATATATTGAGAACATAAAATACATAAAAATAAAAATACTAACAGGAGTATGTGTAAAATTAAAATTTTATAGCCAAAGTATCCATGCCAACAACCATAGTCACACTATGTGATAAAAATAACAAAAATAAATAAAGTTTCATGTAGCTTTAGTTGCACTATGTAACAATAAATAATAATAATCAAATAATACATAGTCCTTAATGGCTATAGTAGCCAAAAAATGCCAAAACTACAACTCAAATAACAAAAAATGTAACCAGACTAGTATTCCTAAGGCTAAATTAGAGGAGAAAGAGGAACATCATCACCAACATGACCACTAGTGTCACTGCCATCACCTGAAGCTTGCACACAACAAAAAAATTAAAAAATCAATTAATTTTATTAGTAGCTAATGAGCTAAGATATCGCATACGCGATATTGCATCTGCCATGCCATATCGCGTCCTACCTGATCTTCTATAAATAAGAGACAACTTTGTTCCAGAGTAGTAAGACTTAGACCCTTAGCCAGATTCTTGCAATTTATTCATTCTAGAGTTAGAATAATTTCTGTGTGCCCACAGTAGGAGTCATAGAGTGAACAGATCTTTATTCGAGCAATTTGTAACTAAGCACACATTTGTGTACGACAATAAAGATGAACTTTATGATAAACCTTGCAGCATACAGATTAAGCTAATTAGTAATTAATTATTGTTGAATGTTTAATGCTTTCCTATTTAATTAATATCTCTCTCAACCTTTGACTCTCTTAGTTAAGTACACTCAGTACAACCGCTTCAAGCATGCGTGTAGCGCTTGGTAACCTAGTAACGATTAGCATTTGGTAATCCCAACAACGTTGCACTGGTTCAGTATGCGTATGACAAGTGGGAATGGATACTGGTGTTAGGAACATTCAGAAACTAGTTAGCAAATAGTTAAAATAAATTAGCCACTTAGTTCTCTCTCCCTCTCCTTTATTAGCAGAAGACATAAAAGATATAAAAGTTATAAAAATCATATACATCAAGCTTACTTAACCATACAACTATGACAATACAATTAAGTTTGGGAAGACAATGATTGATTAACCCTAAATGTTCCATTTAGGCACGTAAGCACTTAGTCCTTGGAGTTCGACTGGATCATGTGTGAAACACTCGTATTCGTATGGTTGAGTGTAGGGGTACCTCGCCACTCATCAGTAGCCATTATGGCTAAAAAATAATCATAAAAAACAAAAAAAAATGCAAACTAAACTAAAAAAATAGGTAAACACGAAGTATAACATGAAAAAAATGTTAAAACAAATACTCTAAAACAAGCCTCTAGAGATTTTGAAGTGATGTCTTCTAGGGCAAAGTTTTGAAGACTAGTCTCTAATTTGTGAAGAACCTACTCTTCACTGATGTTGGCCCAGTTTATTTCTCCAAGATCTACCCCTACTAAGATGTTTCTCCTTTAAACACATATCCACTCAAGAGGCTTCCAGGAAGAGGAGATAGTATGAGAATCAAACACTACTAGGGAGTTCTCAAACAGCCCAAAAGTGTCTTTTGAATTTATTCCCTACATAAAATTTCAAGCTTTTGACTCTTTATGGCCTTCTCATGCAACCACTTGAGATAGTGTTCTTTCTTTGCCTTGTACTATTTCTTGTGGTACTTTTGTTTCTTGTTCCACTCAAGAACCCAAGTACAGTAATCCCTCCAATCTTTAGTCTTACACACCAATAACTCTATCTACATGTACCTTTTAATGTTGCTCCTAACTAGAGTAACCTTGCTCTAGATGGCACCATATTAGTGTGGCCACTCAATTTACTTAGTGCACAAGGAGTCTTTATTGGCTACAATGGCCTCTATAAACTCTTTGTGATATCTAAGATCCTTAATTTCAGCTACTTACCACTTATTTTCTTTAAGGCCACCCAAAGGAATTTATTAGAGCATTGGCACTCTCAAGAAGTCCTACTACATGAGAGGAAACATTCAATGGTCCCCTCATACAACCTTTGTGAAACGTTTTCCACATTGGGCCTTAATGTAGGCAACTCATCAAGTTCAATGTCATGCTTAGGATCCCATCTAACCTTGGATATTACAATAACCACAATAATAAGAAATATAAATATACACATAAAAATAACAAGAAATAAAAACAACAAAAAATAATTAAAATCAATAGAAGCATGTAGACATAAAACATAAAAAGCCATAAAAATATATGATGAAATATAGAAATGCATAAATGATAACAAACCTTAAGACAAAATATGCTAACTATTCCTACCAACATTGGAAGCTATCTTTTGCAACTAATTAACCATATCTTCTACCATGCCTTGCATAAACTCATTCTTATTTAGGACCTCAACCTTAAGCTTCAAACAAAATGTAGAAGGAGATGCTTCTGGAGGAGGCTCAAGCACTACAAGAAGTATAACCATCAACATGATTAGCAAAAAATCAAAAAAAATTGACATGAACTTTAAAATGGATAAGTACCTACAAGGTCATGTGGGATGTCAATAGGAGGTTTTTCATCAAATGATGAATCTTCAAATATAGCATCCAAGGTAGCTAATACTTCATTAGATACCCTCTAATCTTCCTCCTTCTGTCTTAGCACTTTCTCTTCTTGGCATCTTTGATCTGCCTCTATTGTATCTTGGGCTACCAATTCTTGTTGCTTCCTTGTAAGAATTGCAAAGAAAAATAACATAGGACAAGCTAGCAAATTTTGAGTGAAAAATAACATAAATACATAATAGCATGAAAATTGTTTAAAATATATAGAATGTTATAAGGAAAAAAAACAAAAGTGCATATAAAATATACCTAAAAAAGTATGATGTTCCTTGCCAAACCTAAGTGATATCTTCTTGCTTGCTAACCATTCAACAATAGGAATTGTTTCCTCAACTCATGGCCTTTTCAACTTTGCCTTGGTTGCACCATCAGCTTTCACACATACCTCTTTAACTCTCTTGGCATTTCTACAAGTAATATGGGGTTCTTTTCCCATGTTGTTAAGGAAGAACAATGTGCACCACTAAATTTCTTAGTGGTGACTAAAAATGATTCTCCCACATCTTTAACTAGTGGATATTGGACTTGCATAATTAAAACAATGTATTTGATCCAAAGCTTTAAAAATTGGGAAGGATCATAACTCATCAACTTTCCATCTTTCTTGACCATCACGTATTCCACAAACCTTCTTAGATATGTAGTGAAGAACACAAAGTGCATATGGAATATCATATCAAGGTTATTTTACAATTTTTGAATCTCATCCCATGGCCCAAAGACTAAGAACATTGCCCAATTGCACCTAGTACCATCGGTAAGGACCTTTTTCATGGTCCAAGCCTACTGAATACTAATGATCATCTTCTGTGACAACAAGAAGGAAAATGCTATAGAATGGAAGGATCAAAGGTTAATCCTTTGCTAACATGAGAATTAAGCCATTTCTCAATCTCTTGTCTATGGTTCACCTCTTTCCCTGCTCTTTTCAAAACCTTAATGGCATCACAAGGTACACCAAAGAGGTTGCTAAATGTAGATTCATTGATGCTCAGGGCAACAGGCACACCATGAACATGAGAGATGAAATTTTTGACTCCTTTGTTAAAATAATTAATTATATTTACCATCTCCACAATAGGCATTGAAGGGCTAGGAAGGATAAAAAAAATCAACTAAACCTGCATCGATGATTCTCTACTAGATCTCCCTAGGTGCTTTAATTGCTAGACACTACTGCACTGAGTCTACTTCACCCCCCTTGAGAATGATCTTCTCCTCCACACATCCTAAGGTGATTCCAGTAATAGTAGACTTAGGTGCATGATATTGATCTTTTCTATGTCAAAATCCTAGAGAAAATGGAGAATGTAGAATGTGTGTGTGATTATGATCTTGTAGGGCCATGAGAGTATTAATCAGTAAAGGACTTCTGAACATGAGTTCATAGAGAGAAAAGACTTGAAGAATGAGAGCTACAATGATGAAATGAAGACATAACAAGACAAGATAAGAATGTAGATGTTAACAAAGTCTACAAGCCAAACGAAGATGTTTTGAGGATTGCCAAGAAGCCAAAAGACCAAAGAAATGATCCAAGTCTCAAAGTGTATCTAGAAGGTAGAAATCTCACTAAAACAACAAATGTCTATCTTGGAAGATATTCATCTATAAGCAGACATCTACAGGTAGATATCTATATTTCTAGGTAGATGTCTCTCCTACATTATGGATATTCTCAAATAGATTTCTCATCCTCGAAGTAAATTTCTATACTAGTCATTTAGTAGCCATTGCACAAATTCCAAGGAGCTTTTGGAAACTTCAAAGTTATATGACTAAGTGGAATTCTTTGGAATTGTGCTAGCACTATTCATTGTCAAATCAATCCAAGGCTATTCAAAGAGATTTTGTATTTGTTCTTTATTGTACTATTTTTTGTATGTATTAGTATGTTTAGCCTCATTACAAGGACTCTATAAATTAAGTTACTCTTTCTCCTTAATCTTTTGCTTTTCTTTTCTTTTTTCTTCTTATTTTTTTGTAGCCCTGTGAGGTTGATGTGCTTCTTGCAAGAAGGTAGCTTCGTTGAGCTTGTTAGAACCTTGCAAGGTTGAGTGGTTTTGCAACAACAAAATACTCCAAAGTGGATCTCACATTTGTAAAGGTTGTTGGATCCATTAAATCACTTTTTAATCTTGTTGGAACCTTGTGGATTTATATGCTTTCATAGTGATGAAACTCCAGAGTAGAGCTCAAATCTTATAAAGGTTGTAATGTCCTTTAAACCACATTTTTAAGGAACAAAGTTTGGGGGTGTGCAAGAATTCTACCCTTAAAGTGTGAATGTACCCAAGTTGGGGAATCACATAAAATTTGTGTTTGATTTTGGTGGCTATAGCAATTCTAATTGGGGATCTTATTCAACCCCTCTTCTAAGTTCTAGATCCACAAATGGTATCAAAGTGTAGTACTCTCAAGTTCTTGCTTCATGTTTTAAGAGTGAAAAATGGAGGGGATGTCTTACATCAAGCCACTGATGTTCAATAGGTTTGAATTTGCATATTAGAAAGAAAGATTGCAAGGATTCCTTGAATCCATGGAATTTGAAGTCTTAGAGTTAATTCTTGAAGCCTACATGCTACCCATTAATAGCACCACAAGAGCACTCATGCCACGAAACAAATGGACTTCTGAAGAAAAAGATAAGTTCATGTTTAAATCAAAGCCAAAAATTATTTATATTATGCATTGAATAAATCTAATTTTAATAGAATAGTTGGGTGTAAAACTACTAAGGAAATATGGGAAACCTTATAGGTAACTTATGAGGGTATCTTTATTATCAAGTAATCAAAACTTTTAGTATTGCAAAGAAAATATAATAAGCTTAAAATGAAAGGAGAAAAGATTAAGGACTACTTCCCTTGGGCAAATGATCTTATCATAGCAATTAGAGGGATAGGTAAGGACTTTCCAGAAGGTGATGTGATTATAAAAATGATGAAAACTTTAACACCTAAGTTTAGACTGAAAGTCACTATCATGGAAGAAATCAAAGAATTTTTTGTGCTAAAATTTGAAGAGCTTCAAAGTGCTCTTATTTCTTATGAGATTAATCTCATATGTGAAGGAGCAATAAAATAAAAGCCCATCATCCTCAAATTTCCATCAAAGGAGAAGGAGTTGGTTGAAGAAGAACCAAATAGTGAAGATGAATTAGCCTTCATATCAAGGAGAGTTTAGAGACTTCCTACTAGAAAAGGAAGATGCTTCAATCAACTAGAGCCTAATCAATCCTGTACAAAAGGAAAGAATTTTAAAAATTCAAATTTTGATGTCTTTTCTATAGAATGTTGAGTATGTGGTGGAAGAGGTCATGTGGCCTTTGAATTTCCAAGTACTAGCAAGATCCAAAAGGGAGATTAATTCAAACCTGAGTCCAAAAAGAACAACTTCTACACCAACTGGAATGAAAAACAAAGTGAAGAGGAAGTTGAGACCATGCAAGATTCACATCTCATTTGCATGGCTCTCATAGAAGGTGACAATAGCACAACTGAAGATGATGATCAAATAATAGAAACTGATGAAGAAAGGTATGACCTATTATGTAATGAACTTTTGTCCTTTCAAAATCTTTGTATAAAGCTAAATAAGACCCTAAAGAATAAGGAGCAAGATTTATCTCTACTTTATATAAATTATTTAGACCTCTCATAAGAAAACTTAGACTAAAGGGCTGAAAATTAAAAACTAACCTTGTCATATGAGAAAAAAAAGAACTTGCATATTAAAAACCTATGAATGAGAGACTTGTCAAAGGAAAAGAATCTCTTTGCATAGTATTAAAACAAGGAAGAAGTTCACATGATAAAAATAAGTTGGAATGTTATCAACAAGAAGAGGCATCAACACAAACTTCATCCAAACAAAAGGCTACATTAAAGGTGGAAGTATCAATAGGCACTTCATCTAAACAAAGGGTAGCTCCAAGGATTGACTACTTTACTCAAAGTAAAAATGTTAGATGTTATTATTGTGGTAGATTTAGGCATAACCAAGGGGATTGCATTTTAAAATATCACCACATGAATACCTAGTCATATCATAAGACTCTTTGGTCTTACCCAAATGCACCTAGAAAGGAAATCTTTTAGGACAAAAAGGAATGAAAGATAAATAAAAAAGGTAAGGAGAATAAAAATGTGTGAAGAATTAATCAGAAAGAAGAATGTAAAGAAAACTCTCACCAACAATTTCGTGAAAGGAAGCTAGACATTGGAAATATTAGAAGTTTTTTTGAAGAAAAGAGGAACTTCAAAATAAGAACCTCATGTCCAATCTCCTTAGACTTCATGATCTCCATCACCAAGCAAGGTAAGTAGAGGTAAGTTTTCATTTTCCTATCCTTTTTAAAATTCAGGACTATAATCCATGGTAGCTATCCCCAAAATTTCTCATATCTCATTCCATTTCTAGTTTAGATGTCTACCATTAGACATCTACATATGAAGATAGACATTTATCTAGGTTTTTTTAGACATGGAATAGATGTTTACTAGTAAAGTTGGACATCTAACTTTACAAGAAAATACTCTCAATAGTCGTGATTATATAAAGCCAATACTTCTCATTTTTCATCATCCAAGCTTAGACAACAAAGAATGGATGACTAGGGCTTCCATCATAGCACAAATCAACTCATTTCCATGCAAGATCCATGGCCCATAAGAATATTGGGACATCTACATCTCTGTCATGCAAGAGAAAAAATTCCAAGGGAGCTTCATCAAGCACTACAAACACATATCTACCTCAATTTTGATCCATTGAAGCATAACATAGATTTGAGGTAACTTACTCTATTTCCTGTAGCACCATCAAAAGGAATTGATGGTATTTTCCAAAGCTTGAAATTAGGTCTCCTTTATTTCAAGGAAATTTTCTATTTCTAAGATCCTCATCAACGAGTTTTATAGTAACATTACCATTGCAAATGCAACTGTTGGAGCCTTTACATCTACTCTTAGGGGTGTTTTGATTGAAGTAACTCCCCAAGTGGTCAATGCCATTCTTGGCATTTCTAGTTTAAATGCTCATAGGGTTATAATTCATTCTATGTATGATATTTTCATGAATGTTGTAATCCCTATTTCCCACAATGAGTTTTATGATGCCTTGTTTGGTTAGTCAGTATCTTTGTGTAGTGGGAAAGTACTTAGAGGTTAGATGACCTTAGATGCTTCCACACTCTCCCTTATTATGTTGTATAATACCATTGTAAAAGGGAGAAGTTACAACTATTTATTACCAAATTAAGCTTTTGTCCTTTATTGCCTTCTTACTAATTAGCCACTAGACTTGGGCAATATCCTTTGTAGAGACATGTTAGGTCTCTTTACCATAGAGAAAGTCTATGGGAATCTTCTTCTCATGAATTTGTTGATATGTCATAGAGGTTTTCCTATTTTTGATATATATTTGTTGAAAGGTAAAAGAATCCTTGGTGAGTATTCAAAGAAAAGAAGTACCACTCACACTAAATCTATAGAACCAAGCTCCATGCCTCATAAAGCAAGGAAGAAGAGATCTACATTACCTCCCATAACCTCTCCTCAATTGAGAAGTTCCAAATCTATTAGTGACCAAGTGAAGTCAACTCTTAAGAAGATGTTGAAACCATTTACAATGACTCTTGGGATGACTAGATAGAACCTCTCTTACCTTCATAAGAGAATGGATGTAGTTGAAGTGCCTCTTCCTCCAAATGAGAAGTAGTTTAAGGATATTACTACTCCTTCTATATCAGACAGTGAGGAGGAATGTCCTACTCCAACCAGGCACTTGATAGTTGCTAGGCCATCCTAGGCATATGACTTAGGACATGCCTCTAATTCAGAGGATCATGATGCTCCACCAACACATGTCCAGGGGGAGTTTCCTAATCCTATGCAGTGTAGACCCAGCTCTCATACTCATGATGATGCTCCTTAGACCTTTGAGCAACAAGTAATAGAGAGCATCTTTGGGACCTCTTCTCAATGAATACTAGCTAATCCTATCACATATCAAAGGAAGGGTGCTTCCTCATCTTATTAGTAGGCTCTATCTCATCCACTCGCATCATCTCAGTTTTGGGTGAAGTTATGTCCCTGAAGAGTTCTTGTCCTAGTTCTGTCTTTAGATGATGATGATGGATAGCATGTCTCTAGCACTAGCATTAGCACCAACAGTGATGATGAAGAAGAGTATACATACAAATCCTCTTCTGTAACCATTGCCATTGATGAAGACTTTGATGATGGCACAAAGGTTAGTGAATAGGCTCTTCTGATGATGGTCCCTTCTTTTGGATGATGTTTAAAAAGGGGAATAATTTATGGATTTGTGTAGAAAGATATTTTTCTAAAGAGTTTGTGGATATTTGTATGGATAGCCTTTTGTGTACTTTGTTATATCAATGATAGTATATTAAACAAGTTATGATCTATTTTTGACAATTAGTGATAGTTTGTGATGATGATGATGGTCCCTTCTTTTGGATGATGTTTAAAAAGGGGAAGAATTTATGGATTTGTGTAGAAAAATATTTTTCTAAAGAGTTTGTGGATATTTGTATGGATAGCCTTTTGTGTATTTTTTTATATCAATGATAGTATATTAAACAAGTTATGATCTATTTTTGACAATTAGTAATAGTTTGTGATGATGATTTATGAGAGTTCATATTATTATTAATCTTTTATGGATGGACATCATGTTTATGTTTGTGAACAGCTATGTTTTTGGTAGCATGTTATATTACGAAGGCAGGTTTTACCTTTAGACACTTTATGGAGACCTCTTGACGTTATCAATTTTTCCTTCTTATGGACTTATGTGATTTGAACCCATTGACTTAAGTCTATATATACCTATTCCAACAATACCCTCTACTAGCATTGGAATTTATACATCTTAAATGCTTTTATTGTTTATCATATAATTTATATACTATGAAATGAACTAACCCATTTTCTTAATTTTTGGACATTACCAAAAAGGGGAAGATTATTGACCTTTTGGTATGTCAAAACCTTAGAGGAAATGATGAATGTAGAATGTGTGTATGAGATTATGATCTTGTAGGATCATGAGAGAGTTAATCAATAAAGGACTTCTGAACATGAACTCATAGAGAGACAAGACTTCAAGAACGAGAGCTATAATGATGAAATGAAGAGTTAAAAGGATAATATAAGAATGTGGATGTTAACAAAGTCTATGAACTAAACGAAGATGTTCCAAGGACTACCAAGAAGCCAAAATATCAAAGAAATGCTCTAGATATCAAAGTGTATCTAGAAGGTAAACATCTCACTAAAATAATAGATGTCTATCTTGGAAGATAGATGTCTATAAGCAAACATATTTCTTGGAAGAGAGACATCTATAGGTAGAGACATCTACATTTCTAGGTAGATGTCTCTCCTGCATTATGGATATTCTTAGATAGAAGATAGACATCTACATTTCTAGGTAGACATCTCTCCTGCATTGTGGGTGTTCCCAAATAGACATCTCATCCTCAAAGTAGACATCTATACTTGCCATTTAGTAGTTGTTGCATGAATTTCAAGGAATTTTTAGAAACTCCAAGGGTACAAGACTAAGTGGAATTCTTGGGAATTATGTAAGCACTATTCATTATCAAATCAATCCAAGGCTATTCAAAGAGATTTTTTGTTTGTTCTTCATTGTACTATCTTTTGTATATATTAGTATGTTGAGCCTCATTGCAAGGACCTTGTAAATTAAGTTACACTTTCACCTTGAATTTTTTCTTTCTTTCTTGTAGCCCTACAAGGTTGATGTGCTTCTTGTAGAAAGGCATCATCGTTAAGCTTGTCAAGACCTTGCAAGGTTGAGTGGTTTTGTAGCAACAAAACACTTTAGAGTAGAGCTTACATTTGTAAAGGTTGTGGGATCCTTTAAACGACTTTTTAAGCTTGTTGGAACCTTGTGGGTTTGAGTGGTTTCACAACAATGAAATACTCTGAAGTGAAGGTCAAATCTTGAAAAGGTTGTGGTGTCCTCTAAACCACATTTTTAAGAAACAAAGTCTAGAGGTGTGTAAGGATTCTACCCTTCAAGTGTGGATGTACCCAAGTTGGGGAACCATGTAAAAATTGTGTTTGATTTTGGTGGCTACAGTAATTTTAATTAGGAAACTTATTCAACCCCCCTTCTAAGTTCTCAATTCACATAGGACCTACAACCCAACACCAGCAACCCATTAGCCCTTAGCATAGTTGGATCATACAATGTCTATAATAATAAACATACTAAATTAAAAATTAAATTTATAACCACATGGTTTAAACTAGTTAACTAATTCAAGCCAAAGTAACCAAAAATCATAACTAGGAAATGTTGACATTACATAAATAAAAATTGAATAATTACTTACTCTACTTGGACAATGCAGGGGTCTTAGAAAACATAGGTGCATGTATGCCTAGTTCTAGAAAGCCCCACCAAATATAACTATTCTAGTGGTCAGACATTTACAATAGATCTAAGAAAACTATAAGGTATACATGCTAAAGTCATCCTTTAGCTACTACAACATCACAAACCTCATAACTAGGTCTTATGCAAATAGTTTTAAGGTTGCATTCACCACAGATAGAACCTGGTCACTTTGGATCAAGCCTCCATTGTGCACCCTATACTTGTAGCATGTAAATAAAAAAACCATATAGCTAATAGCCTAATGAAAACAAAGACAAAGTGAAAGATTATGATGAGGCTTATGCTTGGAAAAGGTAGAAGGTGACAGGAGGATTCTAAAACAAATTGTTGATCTGATGACCTATCATTAAAGTGTTGTTAGCATTATACCGAATGAACTGAGGCATGTCCCAAATCTAGAATAATCAGCATACCCCCAATGTATATGAATGATCATGTCATTCACCCTCTACCCTTGTGTTGGACACATCGACCATGAACTTAGCAATACGGCTAGTAGATAGTGATAGAAGTATCTCAGCTATAATGGTTGTAGTGTCAATGGTCAAGTATGACCACATGATCACACTAGAGTTCTCAAGTAAGTATGTGAAGAACACTTTGACCCCAATCTTGAGCCATAAGAAGCCAAAATCAAGAAGCATGTTGGGAGGCACGTTATTTTATGTGGGCACACCCATGCAACACAAGATCCCAACTAGTTCTATGACTATCAAGATAGGCTTCAAAAGTGCTTTGCATAATCAATAATACAATTATTAAAAACATGATTAAAAATAAAAAACGTTTGATAACACTAAGTCCAAAATAACAATGTAATGCAAAATTTGCTACACAAAAACTGCATGAATAAACATAAAACAACCAAGCTCATTAAGTTTCAAACTATTAAAATATTAAGCAATAAGTCAACATAAAACCAAGTATTTACCAAATTAACAAACCAAAATGTGCAATGTTGAAACCTTGTAAATGACAAAACACACAACAACAAAACTACTCTTAGCTTGTACAATAAGGATTAGAGGGGATGTAGAAAGAATGGTAGCAGAAGGTATAACTTCCCCATAAGAAATCAAGCCTACATGCTACCTTCTAAAACTAAAATCTACATCCCAAAACATCCCATGAGATACTTAGAAATCTTAAAAAGTGTTGCAAAATAGCTAGAGTTATAAAAATTTTTATAGTCCTCTAAAAATAAGTTTTAGTACCCAATGTTATCAACATAGCTGAAAAAGCCAAAGCTAATAGCCTAAAAAATGCAACTAATGAAGGCAGTCCCATAGCTAGAAAAAATGCATAAAAATTTTCAAAAATTTATATCTAGCCCTCAACAATGGGAAAATTCTTGTAACGAATTAAAATTTTTTCTAACACTTTTGTAACAATTGTAGAAAAATTAAAATTTCAGCCAAAATTTATTAAAATTTTTACAAGAAAAATTAGTTTACATTGAAATATCTATAGTAAAACCTCTAGGGAATCTAGGGAAAGATTTCAAAAAATTTAAAATTCAGTTGAAGACCCCTCTACACCATGTCAATGACCTCTAGGAACTTTGGATGCAACCTAAGAATGCCAAAAAAAAATACTCAATGCTGCCAGTGAAAGTTAGGAAGCTCATGAAACTAAGAACTAAAACTATAACTAAACAGGGCAATTCCCATGGCCAGAAAAATTCACAAAAACATTTTAAATACTTCTTATAGTCACAAACATTAGGAAAAATCCTAAATAACCCTAAATCCCATTTCAAAATTGCACTAGAAAGCATTAAAAATTTTGATCTATGACTTGAAATTACTTGGATTTTTTCCATAAAAAAAACCCCAGTTTATAGTGAAATAGCTACAGTAAAACCTTTGGAAAATTTACAAAATAATTAAAAAAATTCAAAATCTTATGCAAAGCCCCTCTACACTACCTTAGAAACCCCTACAGAGCTAGGATGCTATTAGAAAATAGCTCAAGTAGGTTCAATGCTATCAACTTCCTAGGAGAAAAACCATGGGAAAATAGAAAAATGCTATGCACTAGGCTACAAGAAAAACCATAAAAGATTAATAAGAACTCCAAAAATAGTTATTCCTCCTCTAATGCAATATTTAAACCTCACACAAAAGGCCCATGGACTCCAAAATTGCAAATCATACATCATAACCTTACAAAAATTGGTAAAGTTTGGCTATTTTTCAATGAAATTAGGGTAAAAAATGCATAGGATGGATTTGAAAAAATTCAAATTTTCATTAAGAAGAGCCCTAAAGCCAAAATTTTGATTTTAATACAACTACAAAAACTAAGGCCAACATTTTACATAAATAAAACTAAAAATATCCACTAGAAAAGACCTATGCTATAGAAAACACCCTCATAGTTTAATGAAAATTCATTAAAAAATAGAAAACAAGTGGGTACCTGTTCATCATGGTTGAAGGAGCCTTGCTAATGGAAGGATTGGGAACCTAGAAAATGATCTTTGTATCCTCATCTTCATCCTTCAATGTGGGATTTTTGCTGGATGATCCCCTTTCCTTTGACATCTTGCAAAATGAGAGTAAAATCCTCACTACTTCTACAACTATGCTACCTCTAGGGTAGGTAAAGGGTGAAATACACTTTTCAATGCTAGACCTTAAAGCCTAGATCAACCAAGCCTTACTTCCAAGCACTACCTCTACAAAATTTGAGATTGAGAAGATTGCATGCACAAAAGTATTAATGCCTAAACGTCTCCTATACTTATGCATTGAAAGTAGAATCCATTGACCTTGAAACACCTCCCTCACTTTGAATGAACTTGGTGTTCATAATAGGAAAGCTCCAATTACACTGGCCTTGTTTGAAATTTTTTCTTGGAAAGCCTCTTGACCTTAGGTGAGCCCCACAGGGTGCTACTAAAGTAAAATGTGAAAAATCCTAATACACTAGGATTTAAAATTTCAACATACTTATACATTGGAAAATTATGCTTAGCAAGACATGCAAGCAATGAAACAAGTTACAAGCTTCAAACATTGGTAAATTACAGCTCTAGCATTTCATCTTTAGTTCATGGTGGTTAACAAAGCTCCACGCCACACTAAAGCCTTAGGCACTATTACTGGAAAACTTCTAGATGCTAGGAGATAACCCAAAACAACTAGGAAAAATTATTCAAGGATTTCTACACTAGGTAGAATAGTCCAATACATTGCCTAGCATATTGGGATGGTAGGTAAAGTTTAAATTTCCAAATGGAACCTTAGGTGACCTCCTAAATTGACAACGCCAACACTAAAGCCTAGTTGGAACCATCGATAGTCATAAAACTTCAAAAGGCAAGCTAAAAAGATATTAAAACTAGTCAATTCCTATCTTTTATGTTGGAGGTGTAGGGCATATATGCTAGCTAGTGTATAGAAAGCATATGAAAAATTTTTGGTTTAAAATGACATGAAAATAAAGTAGTGGAGACCCAAGAGCCCAAAACAAAATATTCACTCAAACTTTGACTAATTTTCAACTCTTGGAAAAGGAATTTAAGCCTTTTACACTGAAGGCATGGAGACTATATGCTAGCTAGTGTATAAGGAGCATATAAATTACCAACAGACTCTTCTCAACCTTTCCATGCTACTATTGATCAAATAGTATCATAAATTCTATGAGTATGCACATTTATATAGCCATTTATTATGCTTGTATCAACGTTGATGTGTTGATGAAGCAAAGCATGCATCGACACTATTGTGTCGACACTACTACCTCAACATTGCTCTATTAATGCAACCTATTAAAAATCAAGACTTATCACTTTTGATCCTACTTCATCTCACTAGTCTATATGATTATGAATTTGATGGTTTTGTGTAGCATAGTATAAGATTTTAACTCTAATAATTATACATATGTGTATTGGGAGAATGGTATAATTCATATTCAATTCCTTAAGTATCCATAGATACTTGTGGGAGTGATTATGCAAGAGCATTAAGGGCAGGAGCCTCTTTGGGCAGGATCCACTTGTATAACTCTTGTGCAACATGTTTGATAACCAATTCCACATCATTCTAATCATTCTAAGCTGTTCTTCAACTTCAAACATTATACTATTAACACTTTCTCTTTTAATTCTACTTAAATCATGTAGAATTTTTTCTCATTTTCTAACTTTTGTTGTATCATATAACCACAAAGTCTAGAGTGATCACTTTAACTAATTAGCCCATTTCCAAGTACTTTAGACATAGACTAATCCCATTTATTCATTTTACATTATTTAAAGAACCTTAGGATACTTGAAATATGAGAAAAAATTGAAATTAATAGAAAAATATAATGGAGAAATCCAATATTGCAATTGGTAATATCATAGCTACAATACTACATGGTCTATGACATTGTATCTACAATATCTTCCTTATAAAGTCTATATATATTCATGCATCCCTTTCTTTTTTTCACATTTTTTTCATTTGGCAAAGGAATTCCATGTTATTTTCATGTTAGAAAAACTTTCATATATTCTAACACCTAAATAAATCATCTAATTTCCATCATTTCACATCCTTTAAACTCTTGGAGTTGACTTCTTCGTCATGGGGGAAACACTACACATTACATTTCTTAAATTTTTGGTAATGATTTTTTCATTTTTTAACATCATAAGAATTATTACCACCTCATGAAGTATGAGAGCAATTACAAGCATCACCATTATAGCTAATCATCTTGATTAATGAACTATGGTATTTAGGAGAATTTTACCAATTTTAACACAAAAAATAAGAGGATGCCATAGTAAATATTGAAGATGTTACAATGTCATATTTAGTGGAAGGAATTACCATATCTTTAGGCCTATCAAATATTGGTACAATAATAGTTTTAATTTTCACTAGTTTAGATCTAGAAACTAATATATTATGATTGCAAAAAGCTTATGGAGATAAATAGAAATACTATTATCCTTATCATTGTTAGACAAAATTTATTTCAAGATAGAAACCTATCATTCATATCCAATTGGACATTTAATAGGATATCTACATATATATCCCAAGGTAGTACTATTCTTAGATGGAAATATCAATAAAATTTAGCATACCTCCTTTTCTTAGAAATAAAATGTAGATTTGATGATAAGTAGTTAGGCAAACTAATACTACCATTTTCTTTCCTAATTAGAAAGTTTTGTAAAAGAGTTAGAATTTGGGGATACAACAATGATATAATTATAAGGGCTCAAAATGTATCCTATGCTAAAATGATAAAATTGGTACCTACAAATAAAGATCAAATAGGAGCACCATCAAGCACACTAGTAGAAATAGTTCTAGCAATAGAAACTAGTGGTGCAAGTCCTATCATCCATGTCCCAATAAATGAAGTAGGAGATTACAAACTTGCTATGAGTCATTTACAAGAAATTATAGAAAAAATACTTAGGAAATAAAAGAAGTGGATATAATATTTAAAGTTAGACAAGATCAACCATAACTCTCGTCATATAATATTTTAGGATAGGTTTCAATGAATGTTACACAAGATGACTAGAATGCCCAAATCTTTGGAAATGTTGCTACACTACATGTGATATTAGAAATTGGAGAAGGAGCAATTGTAGTAGCAATGTAGCATGAAGAAGAGAAAGGGGCCATTAAGCTTGTCACAAAACATATTAAAAAAGCTCTCAATGTTCCTATCATACCTCCTACAAACATCACTAGAATTAGGAATGCACAAATAGTTAGTAGATTCAAAGAAAAAGTTAAAAAATGTTATGCATGTTAATCAACATCAATATACATTGGAATAATTGGTGTGGACTAGAAAAGTTATTTAACACATTTTGATATTCCTGATTATCTCACAACTATCTAATTAGAATTAATTTTCACCAAAGGCAAGATAGTTATTATAGAGATAGGTTTGCAACATGCAGAATTAGAGATCTAGAGACTACAAGGCAAATTGGCTCAACATGGACTCCATACACAACATTGAGGAAATTATATTTTCCTAGAATAGCTAAAACAATTTTGAATAAACTAAGTGATGAGTGGTGAGGTACCCCTACACTCAACCATACGAAATGAGCGTAGCA
>MNCI01007355.1:77782-120281 GCA_015680685.1 Gnetum montanum
TTCACCAACTCTTTAAGTGGTGACTCATCCTCCTCATCACAGAATTTCACTCCCTTCTTGCGAAGGGAGGGATCACAATTGTATTCTTCCACACTTTCCCTCTTACGTAGCACACCCTCTTCTTGCGCTACTTGTTCCAACAAACTTTCAACTTCATGGGCTCTCAGTTGGGAAATTCTCCCTTGGGCATAAGTCCCAAGAGTTCTTCTCGTTTCATTCCTTAGCCCATCCACGATGTGGCGAAGTTGATCCCACTTAGCGTACCCATGGCTTGGGCAACGATGTAGTAGTGTATAGTAATAGGCCATGGCAGCATCCAAGGGTTCATAAGCACCTTGTTTCCACCCTTGGATCTGCTTACGCAAATTGGACACTCTGGAGTATCTCTGATATTTGTTGTTGAATAGTTCGAGCATCGTACTCCACCTCCTGATGGTTTCCGATTCTAAGGACCGGTATCAGCTCTCTGCTTCTTTAATGAATGTCCTTGGGAACAACTTGAGCTTCTGCCACTCATTATCTATATTTTGCAAGGCACAGGCATCATGGAATTCCTATAAATGATGTTGAGGATCAGCGTTGTATCCCCCTTCAAAACGTGGGATATTATTTATGTCTAGACACTTGATCCTACTGTCTTTTAAGTGCCTTGTGGGGATCCTAACTACCTCTGTGATGTCTAGTATGCTTCGGGTTGTGAGTAGGGGTTCGTCATGATCATCTCTATCATGACGTTTGTGATGTCTTCATGGTGGTTCCCTACTCTCCCTACATCCTTGCTCTTGTCCTAACTTCTCTTGACCTTCCTATCAAGGTCTTTCATCTTTCTTACTTTTACCCTCTCCATTGTGCTCTCGATGGTTGCACCCAGATGTGGAAGGAGAGTGTGAATGGTAAGATCAAGGAGAAGAGGAAGGGGACCCATCACCATGGCGATGTTTCTTACCTTCCCTTCAGCTGCTTCGGCCCCGATCATTGTGATGATCTAAGTGTCCATCCTTAGTGTGAGTGGTTGTTCCTGCCATGAACAGCTGGTGTTCACGGGGATCAAAGCCCATAGCATGTATAGTTGATTGAAGGCTCTGATGCCTAACCTCTTCACCATTGTGAGGAGGGGGAACATCATTTCTTAAGAAATCCGTTGTGAGGGGTTCCTCGTCTCCTATTTCACTAAGGACATGGGGGACCTTGCCCTTCAACAATGAGTTTTGACTCTCCTACCCTAAGTCCCGAATACATTGGGCATCTGTGGGATGATAATCCCTTATATGATATCGTCCAGCAACGTATTCAGCGAATAAGTCCTGCATGCCAATCTATGCTAAGGCACGGAAGAGCATGTTCGAAACAGATTGATCTGGTGGTAAAACTATATTACCAAACAAATCTCTCCAGTGCAACTGTTCATCCTGATGGAGGGTAAAAGTGTAATCAGAAATATACTCATCGGGATGAGTATAAACTACTGTATACTATTTAGGACTTGGCTGGTCAAGGTTATGTGTATGTCACTGACTGTCTTCAGTGTTATCCCTAGGTGAGTTAACCTTATGAGAAGAAGTCATTTTAATGGTGTGTTGTTCACTGTTATATATGTTCTTATTTAACTAATTAACCCAAAGGTTCGTTAAGGCTCACAACGATGTGAAAGATTTCCTAATGTTCTAATTGGCGTAAAAACACTTAATCCCCGACAACGGCGCTAATGATGAGTGGCGAGGTACCCCTACACTCAACCATACGAAACGAGCGTAGCACGTGTGATCCAGTTGAACTCTAGAGACTAAATGCCTAAACGCTGCAATGAACACTTGGGTTAATTAATTGTTGTCTTCCCAGACTTACTTGTTGTTGTCATGGTGTATGGTTAAGTAAGTCCAAGGTATATGATTTTTTTGGTCTTTTCTAGTTTATCTCCTATGCTAAGGGGCGTAGGGTTGAGAGACTAAAACTAATTCTAACTACAGCACTAAGTCCTAGCGTCAGCATCCATTCCCACTTGCCGTACACACCCTGAACTATGCAACTATGGCTACCAAACGCTAATCGTTACTAGGATTACCACATGTAACGCACGTGCTCAAAGCGGTCATACTGAGGCACCTAACTAGCCTAAGTGTGACAAGTAGCTGATTCCTTGACTAGCTGTACACATCCATAGATGCTCGTAATCAAGTCATAATTGTCCCATGTTCTAGGAGGTAAGGGTGAGAGAATCTAATTGCGATGAGTGGACGATTCCTTGGCTAGTCATACACATTCGTCAATGCTCGTAACCAAGTCATACTCATGTCGCGTTACTAGGAAAGCAATAAATAACATTAAATAAACCTATCCATGTACTACAAGGTTTATCCACAAAGCTCGTCTTTATTGTCATACACAACTTACGTTCAGGTACAAAGCTGCTCGAATAAAGAGTCATTCACTTGGGGGACTCCTACTGCGGGCACATGGAAAATATTCTATCTCTGGGGTGATCAATCCACCAGAGCTTCGCTACTTCTAGCCTAGGATGTCAAATGAGGGGAGTGCTGCCTCTTATTTATAGATTTGGCAGTGGTCACGATATCGTGTATGCGATATCGCACGGGACAACGAGATATCACAACTTGTGCATATCACATCTCATCAGCTTTCATTTACCCTCATTCCTCTTGAGAATCCTGTCTTTAGCCTTCTTCTCAAGATTTAATTTAACTTGTACATGGAGATCCCTCATCTCTTACACAAAATCAAAACTAAGTTAAGCTTCACCATTAAATCTCTTCAAAGTTTCCATCATCTTTGGACAAAACCCATAGTTCACCTCAAATGGACTTTTTTCAATAGTAATATGAAAAGCATTATTGTATGAAAACTCAGCATGACACAACAAGTTTTCCCACCTATTTAGTTGTCCATTGTACAAACATCTCAATATGTTTAATAAGGATTTATTTACCACCTCCATTTAGCCATTAGATTATGGATGATATGCACTAGAAAAATTTAATTTTGTTTCTAAAATTTTCCAAAGGGACCTCCAATAGTGACTTGTGAATTCCATGCAACTTTACAACATGCTAGAAAAATAAATTTGCAACGTGAGAAGCATAACTCACCTTCTTGCATAGAATGAAGTGTGTAATCTTGGAGAACCTATCCATAACAACATAAATGGCATTGTTCCCACTTTTTATTTTTGAAATATCACTCACAAAATCCATAGACACACTTTTTCCATGAACCCCTGGAAATTGAAAAAGGCATATAATGTCCATCTACTCCTCTACCTCCTTTGAACTTCTAACAAGTCAAACACTCCTTTTCAAATTTTGAAGCTTTAGTTATCATATAAAGCTAAAAATAGTATCTAGCCACAAGTTTTAATGTTTTATCCCTACCCATGTAGCCTACCAAGCCACTACATTACTTTTCAAAGAAAATCTTTTTTCTAAAATCATAATTAGGAACACATATCTTTCCATTCTTAAATAACTATTTATCTTGAATATGATAGTCCCTCCACTAGTCTATCCTACTCAACAACAGCTCTTTAAGACTCCTTCAAACCTACCCAAAATCAACATCATGCTCATAAAAATAAGCAAAATCACCCATACCTTCCAATTAAGGTATGCTAAAATTTACCACATGCATCCTAGACAATGCATCAACTATCATACTAGCTTTTCCACTTTTGTGCTTTAACATAAAATTGAATTTTTGTAACTATGTGACCCAATTCATATGCTTTTCACTCAACTTCTTTGATGAGTTTAGAAATTAAAATGATTTATGGTTCATCATCAAAGTTAACTCCTTGGGTAACAAGTAATGCCTCCAATGCTTGATTTCCTGAAGAATAGCATATAACTCCTTCTCATATATGCTATATTTTTTCCTTGAAGTATTTAGCTTTTCAGAAAAAAAAAAAGCAATAGTCCTATCATCTTGTGAAAGAACCCCACCAACAACAAGTCCACTTGCATCCACCTTCATCTAAAAAAGCTATTGAAAATTTGGAATTACAAGTACTACTTCATTAGTAATATTTACTTTCAACAAGTCAAAGATTCCTTGCGTTTCATTATCCCAGCTAAATTCTTTAATTATCTTCAATAAAGTAAATATATGCAATGAAATATCCCTAAAATATTTTATGAACCATTTATAAAAACCTGCTAAACTAGGGAATGATCTTACCTTCCCAATATTCTTATGAGTTGGCCACTCCCTAATAGCGTTTACCTTGGTAACTTCCATCTAAATTTGGTTTTTAGAAATCACATGCCCTAAATATGTGATTTCCTTCTTGAATAAATGACTTTTCTTCACATTGATGATCAACTATGTCTCCTCCACACCGTCTACAAGTATCTAAATACTCTTCCTCATTATAGCTATATACCAAAATATTATCAAAAAAGACAATATAGCACTTACCAATCAAGTCCTTCAATACATCATGCATCAACCTCATGAATGTAGTAGGTGCCCAAATGGCATTACTAACCACTCAAACAATCCATTCAATGTCTTGAAAGTTATCTTACATTCATCACTAGTCCTAATTCTGATTTGATGATAACCACTCTTAAAATCAATTTTGCCAAAAATTTTAACATCAGTAAAGACATCAAGGATATTATCCATTCTTGGAATAGGAAACACTTGCATCATAGTTATCCTATCAATGCACATCCTCCATTCATTGATATCCTTCTTTCGCACTAGCACCACTAGAAATACACAAGGTAAAATAAATTTCCTCATGAAGCCATTTCCAAGTAACTCCTCTACTTGCCTTTAAAATTTAGCCCTCTAATTTAGTGCCATCTAGTAAGCCCTCTAGTCTGGAATGGTAGCACCAAGAATAAAATCAGTCTAATGTTATACATTCCTCATTGATGGTAATCCATCTAATTCCCTCTTGAACAACTTGGGAAGTTTCTCCTTCAAGCCTAGCACACATGTAGGAAGTTCTACCTGTACATCATCATGGCTCGAAGCAACTATTAAAATAACAACAAATCCAAAACTTGTATCATCATGTCCCTTAATGCATTCTCTCTCTTTTAGAAAGATTAAGAAAGTATTTAGTGAGCTTTACTACCCTAATTGTTTAGCTGTCATGGAAATCAACTCATGAATTCCATCAAATCTAGCTACACTTCATATGTTTCTTGCTCCATCAAACTAAGAACCATTATTAAAAGTCCAAAGTCTACTAGGAATTACATCAACACAATCTATTGGAAGTACATCACATTTCACAACATCATGAAAACCTCAAATTTTAAATCTTAAGGTACATTATTTCCTCACCTATTGGGAAAAATCTCTAGACAATCAATGTACTTTATCAGGTCTAGGATAAGAATTAGTTGCCCAACCTAATTTAGTAACTATCATAGAAGAAATAACATTTTTTTGGGCTTCCCCATCAATCAATGCATGAATCCCTTTTCCACTAAGAAAACATCTAGCCCCCATCCAAAACAACAACTTTCTATCAAAATGATCTCCTCTATTCACATTCCTCATAAATGTACAAAATTTTAATTTAGAAACTTTCTCAATTTTTGCAACATTAGGATTACCTCTCTGAAGAGCTTGGCTTGATGTCTCCTCCACCTCCATGGTTTACAAATATTTTCCCTTGGCTTCCTTATAAAGTGGACATTCCCATTGCTTGTGTTCCCATTCTCTACACATGAAGCACTAAATCTTGGATGAGTTGCTCCCTCAATCCTTACTTTCCTTGCCTTAGTCCTTATCTTTTCCCTTCTCATTATCTCCTTCTATCTTCTTATCTTGGTTACCATCCTTATCTTTATATTTGAACTTAGATTCCTTCTCAGATTTGGAACCCTTCTCCTTCCCTTTGAAAGTTTGTTTTCTCCTATTTCTAAATTTGCTTAATTTCATTTCATCCTTGAGTGATAAATCATAAGTCTCATCAAGGATTTATGACTCATAAAAAGAAAAATCCTACTAATACACCATTTTGAGACCTTCTAAAAAAATTGAAGTCTATTCATATTCCTCCCAGTTTACCTGAGCTTGATGGAATATATCACAAAATTCAATGTAGAATTCTTTGATGTCCCTGTTACCTTGCCTTAGAAATTTTAACTTTATACTCATCTCTTATTTATAATGATACTATTCAAATTTTCTTTTCAACCTATATTTCATCATATTCCAATATTTGATGGGTTGACTATTTTTTCTTTCATAACCTTGGGACTCCTTTTTCCACCAAGTAGAAGTCATACCTTCTAACCTAGATTCAACAATAAGCACCCTTAAATTATTTAATACCACTTCAATGCAAAGTGCTTATTAAGCACTTTCAGCCAACTTGAAAAAGCATTTGTGCCATCTACATCATTGAAAATCTTCAACTTCACATATAGAAGTCTTGCAGCATTTTTGAATGTTCTTAAAAGCCTTGTTTCATTCCTCTTGTCAATCTTTCCTTAAGAAGAAGTAGTTACCATAGTTGGAGGCCTCAAAATTCCTAGTTAAGGAATAGGATTCTCTTTCATTGAAATCCTTGGCTGATGGATTCCTATACTCCCATATTTGGATTATCCTTCCACATCATATGCTCTATCTACACCTAGTTGTGAAACTTCTTCATCTGAATGTGCAAGCTCATTGCCTCCGCGTGTCTAAAAATGTCCATGATCATCATTTTTATCTACCTTTTCACTAATTTCATCTAACCAATAAACCATCATTTGGAAGATAAATTTCATGATCTCCATGTCTCTATTCATGACTTACACCTATTTCTTCTGAGGAGCCATTTGAAATTGAAAAAATCCTCAACCAAATCCAAACAAAAATTAATACAAAACTAACACAAAGCTTCATAGCTCAAATACCAATAATGCTATGGCAAGTTCACTCCCAAAATTAAATCACCTTCCAACACTAAATCCATATATTATGAAAAGATAATTAATTTTCTAGAAAATAAGAAAACTGGCTATCTTTAATTATTCAAATAGAAGATTGCAACAAGGTTAGAAAACATCCAAACCTCTCTAATCACTTAAATGATGCTCTAGAGCATGAGGCTATACAACCACATAATGGTTGTCCACAATGTAAGATACAACCGATGGAGAATCTCTTTAATAGCCTGGAAATAAGATTTTATTATACAAGCAAGACTAGAACACATAGGCCAATACATAACATAATTGACCTTGGGGCTACAACCTCTATGCACTCACTTAATGTGCTTTTTCACTCTCTTACCCAAGCTCACACATGAACTTTCATAAAATCTCATCTTTCCACCTCTCTATCCAAGAAATGCCAACCAAATTTATTAATAAAGCAAGAAAAACATCTAAGAAAATCTTCTATAAGCTCAAATTGGAGTTTTCATGTTATTTCTATCTTTTCCCACCTTCTCCTGACTATTTTCCAACTTGCAATGGTTAATTCTAGAAGTATCCCTAGCCATAGGGGTCATCTCTAGCCTCCTCAAGTTATCTCCAGAAAAAACACAACTTTCAAGAGAGATGTCTTCTATAAGTGGAAAACATCTCCTTCATGGGTGAGACATCTTCTCCTAGCTAAGACATCTCCTTAGTTTTGGAGACATCTCCTCTCTGGAGAGCTGTCTCCAACAATTTTGAGATGTCCCATGTGCAATAAGATACGTCTCCTCTAAAGACTCAACTTTTGGTAGAGACATCTCCTACATGTCCCAAACATCTCTTTTGTAGTTCCAACTCCTAGACAAGATGTATCCATAGAGCCTAGAACCTACAAAACATACACCTAGGGAAGAACAAGAGAATTGAAAGAGATGACCCTACAACAAACTATGAAGATGAGATCATCTACATAAAGAAAGATTATTATGAAGTCCTTGCTATCATGTTTATAATATAATGTTGGTTCAAACTTGCAAGATGAGTATTCTTTTTTTAGAATATAGTCATTGATTCTATGAAATTAAGCTCTTAGAGCTTGTTTTACATTATATAGGGCTTTCTTTAATTTGCAGACTTTGTCTTCCTTACCTTTAATGATGTATCCTTCTTATTGATAAACATAAACTTCTTCATTGATACTACCATTTAGGAAAGCTATGTTTATGTTCATCTAATATAATTTGAGTTTGTGATGAGAGTAATCAAGCGAATGAGTTTGATGTTTTTATGTCTAGCTACCAAAGCAAAAAAAAATTTCATAGTCTATGTGCTACTTTTGTTTAAACCCCTTTGTAACTAGTCTTATCTTATGTTTGATGACTTCTCCTTTTTCATTAAATTTGATCTTGTACAACCATTTATAATTAATTACCTTTTTTTTTTCTTTTAGTATGTCCACTAATTCCCATGTTTTATTTTTCATGATGGCTTCATATTCTTTAACCATAACTTATTTTCATGTTATTATTCTCAAGGATTCATTTATATTCATTTCTTCTAGAGAGAAAGTTGAATATGTTAGGTTGCTAATGACATTGGATCTAATTATTCTTCTCTTAAATTTGTTGTCCAAAATTTGTTGTACCCATGTTTTGGGATTATTGTGTACTTCTATCCTTTCATTGATATT
Organism: Gnetum montanum; assembly: GCA_015680685.1. Lineage (NCBI taxonomy): Eukaryota > Viridiplantae > Streptophyta > Gnetopsida > Gnetales > Gnetaceae > Gnetum > Gnetum montanum. Next base: position 86,357 of record MNCI01007355.1, read on the forward strand.
CTAAAAATCTTTCCTGCCAAATTTATTTTCCATGACAATCACATCTCTAGATGAGTGTCATTTTTCTCTATGGGATCATCACAATTGTATCCATATGTCTTGGTGTTATATCCTAGAAAAATGCATTTTTATCTCTACTATCCAAGTTATCTATAAATTTCTTTAGAATTTTTACATAACAATGACATACAAATGTTCTTATGTGTTTTATATTTGGAAGTTTTCTATACAAGAGTTTGTTGGGATACTTGTCTTTGTTATTATTATTGATTATTCTATTAGTAATGTAGGTTGCTACATTCATGGCCATGCTTTAACAATTGCTAGAGATTTGACCATTTTTAAGAAGACATCTTACCATGTCTTGTAACGTTCTATTTTTCCTTCCTATAATTTCATTTGATTATGGACTATATTCACATGTGGTTTGATGAAAAAAACCTTTGTATACAAAAATATTTGAATTATTGATCGATGAACTCTTCCTCTCTATATGATCTAATGGCTTTGATGGATAGGCCCATAGTGTTTTCATGATAATGTAGAAGTTTTTGAATTTGATTATTGCCTCAACCTTGCTCTTCATATTGTATGTCTAGGTATATATTGAAAATTCGTCTATCATAACAAGTGTATAATTGTCTTATTCTATTAAGGTGATAGGTATAGGTCTAGTGAGATCCATGTGGAGAAGATCAAGAGGGCTTGCAAAGTTGTTGTGTGAGGATAATTTATTTGCTTTCCTTAAATGCATTCCATATTTTTCTTTGAAATTATCTCTAAATTAAATTTCTATTTCTTTCTTTAACTTTCTATTTTTTTTCTAGTTTGTTGTATGAGGTGTGTTCCAATCTTTTGAATCAAATGTTGGCTTCTTCTTCCTTTGTTTTTTGATACTTGGAAATGCTTTGATATGGGTCTTTGTATTTTTTTTTTTATTTTTTTTTTAAGTAGTAACCTAAATGATGATTTGGTCATTATCTTGGATGAGGTTTCCTATCAAATCATAGTGACTGCAATCTATGCAATAGATTCCATTATAGTAGACTTTTATTCTAATGATTTCTTCTTTATTTTTCTTTTTAATAATGCACTAGTCACCTTTGAAGCTGATTTTGATTCCTTTCTTGGCCATTTGTCCTACTAAGATAAGAAGATTTAAGAGACTTGGTATATAGAAGACATCAATGATGGCTATGAACTTGTTGTTTTATAACTTGATAATGCAATTTCCAACTCCTTCTATGCTAAATTGGTTACCTTATTCTATCTTCATAATACCAATTCTTCTTGATTTGTATTAAATTAGGTGAGACTTGTATGGTGTCATGTGATTGTGCATCTAATGTCTATAATCCAAGAATTTTACTTCATGATTTCTAGATATTAAGGGCTTTAATTTTACCTTTGTGATATTTTTGATTTGATGTTGTTACTCCTTTTTTATCTTTATCTTGGAGTTGAAGAGCATAAAGTCCAATGTTATATGGTGTGGCCTCTTTTATTACAAATTTTTCATAGAGGGATTTAAAAGTTTCTCTATCCATGTAATTCCTATCTTCCTCTTATGAAACCTCTACCTTTGCTATCTCTTTATAAAGCCTCTAGCTTGTCTAAATTTCTTTAGTCTTGAAAATGACTTCTATTAAATCTTCCTTTCTCTCTCTAGTTTTAAAGACTTGTTCTTTATCATTTTTATTAGTTCTCATACTTTCAAGTGTTATGATTTAAGGAACTAGATCATCCATAATGAGTTGCATGACTTTTTTGTTTTATAGAAAGTTGATGTAGGGACACCTCTTCCAATTTCCTTTTCTCTCCCTTATAGATTATTTTGTAGGTTTTGGGCTTTGTGAAGACATCTTGAATATTAAGGAGATGTCTTGACTAAGAGCTAAGTCTTTATAGGAGGCATCTTGATCAAGTAGGAGACATCTAGTAATTTGTCGAGACATCTCAGAGTGGAGATGTATCAAGGAAGATGTGTCTCATACAACTAGGATGTCTTGGGTGAGATGTTTCAACCAAGAGGAGAATTCTTACACTTGATACAGATGTCTCCCACACTAAGGAGGCATCTCTCCTGGAATTTGGGATTTTGTAGGAGATGATCCAAAAGCCCAGAGCCGATCCATATACCTAGGAAAACTTCCAAATTGGTTGTTTGAAATTAGAAAATAGTTGAACAAGAGGAGAAAAAGATGAAAATAGCTAGAGATCTTCAAATTGAGCTTGGTAAAATATTTTTTGATTTTCTATCTTTTATTTACAATAAATATTATATATGTTTCGTCATGAGTTCATGATAAAAGCTAATGATGAGTTGATGAAAGTTGGCAAGAGTTATCAAGAGAGCACATTGAGTGAGTGCATGTTGTGATCGTAACTTCAAGATTAATTATATGTGTTCTTGTAGTCTTACTTGTGAGTTAAGATCTTAATCCTAAGTTGTGGAAGAGATTCTCTTTCAATTATCCCTTGTATTAAAGACAATTGTTGTGTGGTTGTAGAGCCTTATGCATAACAATGTCATTTGAGTGTATGAGTGTTTTGGATGTTTTGTGGTCAGGGAAGCACTATTGCAATCTTCATTTTAATATTTGAAGATAAGTAGTTTTCTCATTTTCTAACATATTGATTATCTTTTATAATATTTGGATTTAGTGGGAATTAATGGTTAAATTAATAGGAGTGAACCTACTCTAGCATTATTGGTATCAAAGCATTAGGTTGATTATTGCTTGGAAAGATTGTATGTGGATTTTTGTCAAATTCAAATGACACCTAAGAAAAAACAAGTTCAAGTCCTAAACAAAGATAAGAATGTGGATCAAGAACTTAGGAGGGTTGAATAAGTTCCCTAATTAAAATTAAACTAGCCACATGAACACACCAAGTTTTATGTGGTTCCCCAACTTAGGTACATCCAAACTTGAATGGTAGAATCCATGCATACCTTCAAACTTTGTTTCTTCAAAAAATGTTGTTTGAAGGGCACCACATCCTGTATAAGCTTTAACCTCCACTCTGGAGTGTTTCTTCGATGTAAAACCACTTAACCCTGCAAGGTCCCAACAAGCTCAAAATGTGATTTCAAGGATCCCACAACCTTTACAAAATTGAGCTCCACTTCGGAATGTTTTCATGCTACAAAACCACTCAATCCCACAAGATCCCAATAGGCTCAATACGAATGCCTTCTTGCAAGAAGCACATCAATCCCGTTGGGCTACAATAAGGAAAGAAAAGAACAAGAAAAAATATAACTAAATTTATAAGTCCTTGTATGTAAAGCTCAGTACAAATTACAATTAAGCAAATGATGTTACAATGAGAAGTAAGAATAGAATTGCATAGAATAAAAAATGAGGAGATTATATGTGAATAATGCTTGCATAATTCCCAAAATCTTGACATCATCCTATAGCCTCAAAGTTTCCAAAAACTCCTTAGAATTTGTGCAACAGCCAACTAAGATTGGCCTTAATTCATGAGAGACATCTACCTGGGAGATGAAACATCTACAAGAAGACATCTCCTATTTCAAATAGACATCTACTATTTTTCAAAGATGTCTTCTCAACTTTTAAGCTTTGAATTCTAAGGCTTTCTCTTATCAATTTGCCTTCTTGACATTCCTTGGAGCATCTTTATTAGATTTGTAGTCTTCATTTTTGTCCATGCTCTCATCTTGCCTATGTAGTCTACATTTCAACATCTTGTTGTAGATCTCATTTCCTTGAGTTCTCAAATCTCATTGTGAAATTCTTGTTCATGTCCTGCAAAATCATTATCCATCACAAACATTCTATTTTGTCCATTTTTCTTAAGGTTTTGACATACCAAAAGGCCAACAATCTTCCCCTTTTTGGTGATTTTCGAAACTTAAGAAATGGGTTAGTAAATCCAAAAATCAATTAAGCTAATGATGATGAAAGATGAAATGCATCCTTAATACATCACACAATTCATTAATCATTAAGACACTTGTGAATTTTGAATAAGAGCATTTATGATAAAGAGCTAAGAAATAAGTATTGGATATCTTGTTTCTAAACTAGAAGGATAAACATTAATATCATCATAAGGTCAAAACTATTCAAATATATCCATCAAATATGTCCATAATGTTGTAATTATCATTCAATATCCATGTTTCCCATGACACATTGATCACAATCATATCACAAGTTACCACATCACAATCACACAAGTCATCACATTTATATCACAATCATATATCACATTGTGAAGACATAAAACTCTCCCCCTTTTTGGACATCATCAAACAAGGAGTGGGGCCTTACAATTAAGAATAAGATAGATCAAAAGATAGTTAAGGGTAACATCAAGATATATTATACAATCTTCATCTAAGTAAAGCCTCATTAGATTTTTCTCATTACATCTTCATAATCAAAAAATATACACAATAATTTCATGTGAAGGAAAATAAGTACAGACACACCCAAATTTTAAGAAATAGATCAAATTCCAAAACTAGATCAATAGAACAAGCATTTTTATTGATGATTACTTTGATAGTGCTGCACAATTGATGATTATTATAGAACAAGCATTTTTATTGATGATAGTGCTGCACTTTTATAAAGATATATTCAAATGATTATCATAGAACAAGCATTTTTATTGATGATTATTATATAAAAATGTTGCACTATCATCAATTGTGCAAGCTTCTAGATCAATTGATGATTACTTTGAGGTAAAAGAATATTAAGGATTGAATCAAAACAAACTTGCTTTTTACCTTCAAGTTTGTACTAGATGGATATACCTTTTGTTGCCTATCAAGTGTTATGTCTTGGGAAAGTCTCCATAGATTCCCCCTATATTGATGCTCTAAAATAATTCATGACGTAAAAGCTCCCCCTACATATGTGCTTATGTCTTCTTTTAACTTCTTAAGATCTGCAACTAACTTATCACAATCTTTCTTATTAAATAATATTGAATGATTTAGAAAATTTTATAAGGCAAAAATATTAGAGAAAATTATTAGGCACAAATCATAACAAATTTTTCTTGCATGATCATTTGGTCATGCCTCACTTTACCATTTTTCTGCAATACTTGGTCTAATTTCTTATGTTAGTAGTATATTATGACAAACAAGGATGCAATGCCTTTCTCTTGTTTCTCAAATATAAATTATCTTCAAGGATAAAACACTTTATGGACAAGTAAGTAGCTAAATAGTTCATGAGATAACATGAGAGATAGTCATACTGACTTGATCTTTCTTTGAGATTCTTTTTTTATAATATCATGAATTAAGATATGTTTTCTTTTATGCTTAAAGCATTCATAAAGTATATGTGTATAAAAATTTAATAAAAAATAAAAATAAAAAAACTAGCCTATATTTAATCTAGCAAGCAAGGAAATAGAACCTAACCTTACTAGCTTATTGATATAAGAATGACTAATGGAGTTTGAGATGAGGCCCTCTATCATGGAGTACCTCCTTACCATTTGATTTTCTTTCATTAGCACCTTTGTTGATGTCTCCAACCTTTTATGGCAATCCTTCTTGTTCATGTTCTTCAAGATAGTAGAATCTATAGTCTTTGATAGTTTCATCCAATCTTTTAGAAGTTTCTTCAACTTTTAGCTCATTCTCTTTCCATGTTGTTGCATCCTGCAAGATACACTCACCAGATTTCTTTTAACAAGACCAAGTATCAATGTTATTTTATTCAATGGGGGGATAATAATCTTGTTTATAACCACACTTTTTACAATAGTATGAAGTTTTTATTTCATGAAAAGAATCATCAAACCTAATTATGCTTGAACTAATACAAACATCCTTTTGTGAAGTTTCTTCCAAGCATTCACATTTAAGCTGATTTTCTTTATATTCACTAATCCCTTCTTCTTGAATATCCCTACATTTCTCTTTAACTAATGGGGTAAGTAGTTAAATCTTAGCTTTTATATCTGAGATTTCCTTTTTTAACTTGGAAGATAAGGTATAAATTTTAGAAAACTTTCCATGCATAATTTTCTTTACCTTTTTGAGTAGATAATGTAAGATAAGAATTTCTTCACATAATTCACTATACTTTTCATCATGCTTACCTCTTAGATCATTAGAAATTTTTGATGAATTTTCATTTGTAAGAGACATATAGATAAGCTAAGAATCTTTCTTGGTTTCATCAACCTCTTCTTCACTTTGTTCTCCATTGTCACAACTTATGTAGAAGCTTGTCTTTTTCATATTTGCTTCAGACCTATCTTTTGGTTACAACCTTTCAATGCTAGAACATTTGAAGGCCATGTGGCCTCTTCCACCACATACCCAACATTTGATTGAAAATGCATCAAATTTGCATTTGAAGAATTCTTACCTTTATCTTTACCTTTGATGTTGAATTGATTGGGCCCTAGTTAATTAGAGCTTCTTCCTTTTCTTGCTAGAAGCCTTTGAGCTCTTATTGATAGAAGAGTTTTTTCTTCCTCACTATTCATTTCTTGTTCAATTAGTTCCTTCTTTTTTGAAGTTGATTTTAGGGTGATAGGATTTTCCTTTATTGCTCCTTCGCTTATGAGATTCATTTCATAAGCAATAAGAGCATTTTGAAGCTCTTCAAGTTTTAGGACCAAAAAATCTCTAATTTCTTTCATAGCTATAACCTTAGGTCTAAATTCAATTTGTAATGTTCTAATCATTTTTATCATTACATCACTTTCAAGCAAGTTCTTTCCTATGCCCCTAATTACTACAACTAGATAATTTTCCCTAGAAAAATAATCTTTAATCTTTTAACCTTCCCTCATCTTAAGTTTGTCATATTCACTTTTCTAGACCAAAAGTTTTGATTTTTTGACTATGGATGTGCCATCATAGGTAGCCTCTAAGGTTTTCCAAATTTCTTTAGCAATCTTACATCCAACCATTCTATTAAAATCATACTTATTTAGTGTACAATATAAGTAATTTTTGGCTTTAGAATCATACATAAACTTATCTCTTTCTCCAAGTGTCCATTTGTTCCATGGCTTGAGAGCTTTTGATACATTATCAAAAAATAGTATGTAGCCTTCAAAAATTGACTTCCATACCTCAAATTTCATGGACTTGAAGAAGCCTTGCATCCTTGCCTTCCAATATGCAAAATCAAACCCATCAAACATTGATGACTTTGTGTAGGATATCCCCTCCATAGTTCACTCTTGAAAGTTAAAGCATGAACTTGAGAGTACCAAGCTCTAACACCACTTGTCGATCAAAAACCTACAAGGGGAGTTGAATAAGTTTCCCAATTAAAATTGAACCAACCACATAAACATACCAAATTTTATGTATTTTCCCAACTTCAATACATCTATACTCAGAGGGTAGAATCTATGCACAACTTTGGACTTTGTTTCTTCAAAAAATGTGGTTTCAAGGGCATCACACCCTATACAAGCTCTAAGCTCCACTCTAGAGTGTTTCATCATTGAAAACCACTCAACCTTGCAAGGTTCCAAGAAGCTTAAATTATGATTTCAAGGATCCCACAACATTTATAAAGTTAAGCTCCACTCCAGAGTGTTTTGACACTACAAAATCACTCAATCCCATAGGATCCTCGCAAGATCAATATAGATGCCTTCTTGCAAAAAGCACATCAACCTCACAGGGCTACAAAAAATAAAGAAAAGAATAACAAAAGAATATAACTAAATTTATAGGTTCTTGTACTTGAAGCTCAGTACAAGTTACAATCAAGCAAATGATGTTACAATGAGGAGCAAGAATAGAATTACATAGAATAAATAATGAGGAGCTTATGTGTGAAAAATGCATGAATAATTCCCAATATTTTGACATCATATTATATTCTTGGAGTTTTAAAAAACTCCTCAAAATTGAAGCAATGACTATCAAATGGCTAGTGTAGACCTCTACTTCAAAGTTGGGACATCTAACTGAGATTGGCCTCAACTCAATAGAGATATCAATCTAGCAGATGGGATGTCTATAGTTGTAGATAGACATATATTATTTTTCAAATACTTCTTCTCAACTTTTAAGCTTTGACTTCTAAGGCTTTCTCCTGTCAATTTTCCTTCTTGGCATTCCTTGGAGCATCTTCTTTGATTTGTGGTCTTTTTTTTCGTCCATGCTCTCATCTTGTCCATGTAGTCTACATTTCAACTTCTCATCGTAGAGCTCACTTTCTTGAGTTCTCAAATCTCATTATGAAATTCTTGTTCATGTTCTACAAAGTCATTATCCACCACAAACATTCTATTTTCTTCATTTTTCCTAATGTTTTGACATACCAAAAGGTCAATAAAGAATAGCATGAAGTATACCTTTTGACTAATGGTCACTTGATTGGATGAGATTAATGCTAAGATAAACAAGAATGTAGGTCTCAGCTGTACTTTGACTCAAAAAGATGACAAGAATTCATGTTTGAATGGTGATAAAGAAGTTTCTCAACCATGTTGAGGGAATGATGAGGAAAGATTATATAGCTATGAGAGTGTTGAAACCTATTAGCTAAGGACTCCAATGGAAGGGAATCAACTTTCTCATATCCAAATTCCAAGAGCTACATCAATGTCTACTACTTCTTCTCATGGCAAGCTTGATGAGGAATATAAAGCAAGGCTTTCTAAAGTATTCAAAAATGTTGCTAGACTTCTATATGTGACTAAAAAAGTTCAATAGTGTAAATGGTACCAATGCTTTTTCAAGTTAGTTGAAGACACTTGATAAGCATTTTGAGTTGGAAGAGATATCAAATTAGTTGAGAGTACCTATTGGTGAATCCATATTAGAAGATATGACTTCTACTTAGTGTGAAAAGAAGGTTCAAAGCAATAAAAGAAAAACTGAATAACCTATCAAGAATTGGAACCTAATGTGATATAGGTTAAGGAGAAAATTTTAACGATCTTATTAGAGGCAATAGATGATCATGAAGTTAAAATTCCTAAGTCAAGGTGACAAAGATGTTACGGATTTTTACATTGAATTTTCTAATAATCCATCAAGCTAAGGTGAACTAGGAGAATTATGAATAGGCTTCAATCTTTCTAGGAGGTTACAAAATGATGTATAAGTAGGAGTTTTTATTTTATGAACCATGATCTCTTGATAAGGCTTATGATTTGACACTCAAGGCTGAAAATAAACTCAATGGATTTGAGACTAGGGGTAAACAAGCTTCCAAGGAAAAGAACAATGAATTCAAATTAGAGAAGGAACCCAAGTCCAAATATAAAGACAAGGATGATAGCCATGACAAGAAGGTAGAGAAGGGTGATGAGAAGTGCAATGCCAAGAAGAACCAAGAAAAGCATCAAGGCATCAGCTTATTCAAAATTCAATGCTTCAAGTGTGGAGAATGGGAACATAAGCAATAGCCAATGGCTAGGATGTGCAAACCATTAAAGCAAAGGAGATATCTAGCCAAGCTCTTTAGAGAGATAATCCTAATGCTACTAAGATTAAGGAAGTTTCTAAATTAAATTCTTATGCATTCATGGAGAACGTAAATAGAGGAGTTCATCCTAATAGAAAACTGTTATTTTGAATTGGGGCTAAATGTTTGCTTAGTAGGGAATGGATTCATGTGTTGATTAATGGGGAAGCCCAAGAAAATGTTATTTCTTCTAGTTAGTTACTAGATTGGATTTTGATAACTAATCCTCATCCAAGTCCCTACAAGGTACATTGGTTATCTAGGGGCTACTCCTAAGAGGTGAGAGAGTAATACATTTTGAAATTTAAAATTGGAAGTTTTTATGATGTGATGAAATGTGATGTGCTTTCAATTAATTATGATGATATAATTCTTGATAGACCTTCAAATTTTGACAATGGTGTTTAGTTTAATGGAGCAAGAAATATATGGAGTGTAGCTAGATTTGATGGAATTCATGAGTTAATTCCTATGACAACTAAACAAGTAAGGTAACAAAGCTTACTTAATTCTTTCTTAATCCTTTTGGAAGAGAGGGAATACATTAAGAAACATGATGAAACCAAATTTAGATTTTGTTGTTATATCAACAATTTACTTCTCTAACTATGATTATGTGCAAGCTGAACTTCCAAAAGATATGCTAGGCTTGAAGGAACAATTTTCCAAGGTGTTTAAGGGGAATTGGATGGATTACCACTAATGAGGAATGTACAACACCAAATTGACTTCATCCTTGGTGCTACCATTCCAAATGAGACAGCATACCGAATGTTTCTAAATTAGCTAATAGAACTACAAAGGCAAGTAGAGGAGTCACTTGTGAATAGATTCATGAGGAAATCCATTTCACCTTGTGTAACTCCAACAATGCTTATGCCAAAGAAGGATAACAATAAATGGAGGATGTGCATTGGTTCTAAGGCAGTGAAAATGATAGTTGTGAGGTGCATGTTTCCTATTCCAAAGATTAATGATGTTCTTAATGTCCTTATCAATTCAAAATTTTTTACCAAGATTGATTTAAAGAGTGGTTACCATCTAATTCAAATCAAGACTAGTGACAAATAAAAGATAGCTTTCAAAACATTGAATAAATTGTTTGAGTGATTGGTGATGCCATTTGGGCTTACAAATACACGTGCTACATTCATGAGGTTGATGGATGATGTATTCAAAGATGTGATTAGTCACTGTAATATTGGTTTTTCTTTTTTGGCAATATTTTGATATATAACTCTAATGAAGAGAAACACCTAGATCAATTGAAGAGAGTATGTCTTAAATTGAAGGCATATTTGGTAATCAATGTGAAGAAAAGCTATTTCTTCAAGAGGAAAATTACATACATGGACCATATGATTTCTAAAAACCAAATTTTGATAGAAGCTACCAAGGCAAGGGTAATTAGAGATTGCCAACTCCCAAGAATGTTGGGGAGGTAAGATAATTTCTTGGTTTAGTAGGGTTTTATCATAGGTTCATTAAAATTTTTAGTGATATTTCTTAGTCTATGTTTTCTTTGTTAAAGAAAAGTAAATAATTCAAGTGGGGTAACAAAACCCAAAGGAGATTTGACTTATTTAAAGAAAAAATTACCAATGAACTAGTACTTGCAATTCTAGATTTTTAAAATCATTTTCTAGTGGATGTGGATGCAAGTGAATGTGTCATTAGTGGGTTACTTTCAAAAGAAGTAGACCTATTACTTTCTTTTTAAATAAGTTGAATGAGTCAAGGCAAAAATATAGTGTATATAAAAATAGCTATATACTATTCTTCAAGCAATCAAGCATTAAAGGAATTACTTGTTGCTAGAGGAATTTACTTTGATGATAGACGAAAAAGCACTAAAATTTCTCAATTCCCAAAAGAAGTTGAGTGCAAAGCATATGAAGTGGTTGCATAGTTGCAAGAGTTCAATTTTGTGTTGAAACACAAAAGTAAGAAGTCTAATGTGATGGCTAATGTACTATCTACGATTCATGTGGTGAATTTTAGCATATCTCATGTTGAAAATATGGATGATTTTGCTAATTTGCATAAGCATGACAAATTTTGGGTAGGTTTGAAGGAGCCTCAAGGAACCATTGTTAAGTAGGATAGAACAATGGAGGGACTATCATATTCAAGATAATCTATTATTCAAAAATGAAAAGGTATGTATTTCTAATTGTGATTTTAGGGGAAAAAATTTAGAAAAGTATTGCAGTGGCATGGTAGGTCACATGGACAGGGATAAAACATTGAAGCTTGTGGCTAGGCATTATTTTTGACTAGCTATGGCAATGGAATTTTCAAAGTTTATGAAGGAGTATTTGACTTGTCAAAAATTCAAAGAAGGTAAAGCAGTGGATGAACATTATATGCCTTTGCCAATTTTTAAGGATCCATGGGAAAGTGTGTCCATGAATTTTGAAAGTAGTATTATAAAAATCAAGAGTGGGAATGATGCTATTTTTATTATTGTAAATAGGTTCTCCAAGATGGCATACTTCAGTCCATGCAAAAAACCTGAGTCATGCATCTCATGTGGCAAATTTATTTCTTCCAACATGTTATGAAGTTGCATGGTATTCCTTTGAATATTTTTAGTGACAAAAAATCCAAGTTCACTAATCATTTTTGGAGGTCCCTTTGAAAAATTTTAGGGACAAAGTTGAATTTTTCTAGTGCATATCATCCATAATCTAATGACCAAATGAAGGTGGTAAATAAATCCTTGCTAAACATTTTGAGGTATTCATGTGATGGATAGCTTAATTGATGGAAAAACTTCTTATGTCATGTTGAATTTTCTTATAATAATGCCTTTCATGTTTTTATTAGTAAGAGCCCATTTAAGATGAACTATGATGTTTGTCCTAAGGTGCTGGATAATTTGAAGAGCTTTGAGGGAGAAGCTCAACTCAGTACTAGTTTTGTGCAAGAGATGAGGGATATTCATGCATAAGTAAAGGAAAACTTGGAAAAGAAGACTAAAGAGAGAGTTCTCAAGAAGAATGAGGATAAGTGAAAGCCTAATTGTTTTGTTAGTAACTTGATTTGGATGTACTTGAAGAAGAAGAGATTGAGAGGTATCAACTTCTCCAAGTTAAAAGCAAAGAAGATGGATTCTTTTAGAATTAGGGCTAAAATTAATGATAATGCTTTTGAGATTGATTTATCGAATGATTTTGGTATATCTTTGGTTCTTAATGTTTTAGATATTGTGCATTACCATGAATCGGTTAATGAAGAAACCATACAGAGTAACATCAACAAGTTGAAGGGGACTATTGAATAGTCCAAGCCTTTAATGAAGAGGAAGGTAATCATACTCAAATAGAGAGAATCTTTTAGCACTCATGGAGTGAAGTGACATGAGTACTTAATCAATTAGGAGGATCAATCAACTGATGATGTTGTATGAATTCATGAGACCAAACTACTTGAGTAGGAAATCACTTCTACCCTACTTTCTTGTTTACATGAGTTTACTTTTTGAAGGGTGGAAGATTTAGTGTAGGGACACCTCTTTTAATTCCATTTTCTTTGTCCTATAGATTTTTTTTTGTAGGTTTTGGGCTCTGTGAAGACATCTTGGATGTTAAGGAGATGTCTTAGCTGAGAACTAAATTTTCACATGAGACATCTTGGTTAGGTAGGAGACATGTCTTCAAAGTGGAGATGTCTTTCACATAATTGGGACTTCTCAAGTGAGACATCTTAGCTAGGAGGAAATGCCTCACACTTGATGGAGATGTCTCCCACAATGAAGAGATGTCTCTCTTGAAAATTGAGATTTTGTAGGAGACGATCCATAAAGCCTAGAGATGACTCATATGATTGGGAAACATTCTAAATTGATCATTTTAAATTGAGAAATTTTTAAATTGAAAAATATTTGAACAAGAGAAGAAAAAGATGGAAACAGTTAGAGATATTTAAGTTAAGCTTGGAGAAACATTTCTAAGTTTCTTGTCTTCTATTTATAATAAATATTGTATGTGTTTCTTCATAAGTTGATGATGAGAGCTCATGATGAGTTGATGAGAGTTGGTAAGATTTGTTAACAGAGCACATTGAGTGAGTGCATGTTAAGGTTGCAACTCCAAGGTTAATTGTGTATGTATTGGCCTATGTATTCTTATAGTATTTCCTTTAAGTTGAGATCTCAGTCTTAAGTTGTAGTAGAGTGATGAGCGGCAAGTAGACCATATGGCCAACCATATGAATCACTAAGTGTTCACGTGTAATCCAGTCGAATTCCATGGACTTAGAGCCTTCTAAGTACACTAGTCTCTAGGAAGTGAAACTAACCATTCTAATTGTTATCTTCCCAATTACACTTGTGAAATGTAAAGGTATGGTTAAGTGCAACTGAGGCATATGATTTTTATTATTTTTATGTTTTGTGTTTTAAATCACCTAAGGATAAAGAATAAAAATAAAATAATTAAATTGCTAATTTAGTCTAACTAGCTACACCTAACTAATCCTAACATAAGCATGTGTTCCCACTTGTCATACACATCTTGAACATGTTTAACGCTACTAGGTTACCAAACGTTAAGCATTACTAGAAATACCAAGCACCAAACGTATGCTCAAAGTGGTTGTACTCATGTGCTTAATTAATCGCTATTTAATCTAGACTAATTTAACTTAATTACTTAAAGCATTAAAGAACATTGCATAAAACATTAAATGCATAAATAAAAAATTCATTTATTTCAATGTGCTATAAGGTTTATCAAAAAGCTTGTCTTTATTACTGCACACACTACCGTGCTCAGGTACAATAGTGCTCAAATAAAGATCTATACACTCTTTGACTTCTACTTCAAGTACTCAGAAAAATATTCTAACTTTCAAATGACAAAACTATAAGAGCTCTGCTACAACTATGACAAAAGATGTCATAAACATGGTGGGTGAGCATGTATTTATAGGAAAAAATAGACATTGCATTGATGAGGCCACATCAATGCATCAAATCCCACATTGATGGGGTCGTGTCAATGGGGTTATGTTGATGAGGCCTCATCGAAAAAACCTAAGAAAATGTAACTCATCATACCCCCATGACTGAATGAAAACTCTTTTTCAAGTGAACAAAAGAAGGAACAAGTTTCTTACAAAATTTTGGGAAGTTATGGGATTATTAACTAACTACTAACATACACAAACATAGCACACATGAACAAACACTAAGTGCCATAGTGTACAAAACTACAATCATTACAAAATTTTGGTGTTTAAGATAGCAAAATTGAACACTAGGACAAAAATGACAAACACAATTCCTCTAATGGTGTGAAGACAAGGAAGAAGTTCAAATAGTCCCAAGTAGTAGAGGTTCCTGAGGCTCTAAAGGGCCTTCTCTTACTTCAGGTGCACACAGTGGTTGAGGTAGTTATGGTTGTCCTATGGTAGCTACAACCTCTGGTAAAAGATGAAAGGCATCTAACAATACCTTCATCTTCTCCTCCTTACTCCTAGGATCATTCACGGTCCACACCAAATCATAAATGTGGGCCAATGTGGGAACATCCCAAGGACATTGTATTGCTAGGAACAACTCCTTCACATTGATGAACCAAGTTGTGAAAAGTTTGTGTTCAACATCAAATGCCTTTACTACATTCTACAGCTCCTGGTAGTCACTTAGTCTCTTGGAAAGGTTCTCAACTATAGACCATTGATCAATGAAGTGCTACCTGAGAACATTGAGTTCTACATTTGCCACCTCAAGATTCTACTTATTGTCTTTATGATGCTTGAACTCGACTTCATACAATAAATATGAACTAGCCACTTATTTCTCTAATTCGAACTATGGTTGTTTGGTAGTCAGCATTGCCAGATTTTCATAATGGAGATTGGCAAGCTCCATGTACTCTATGATCTCCTTGATTTTCACTCCTTCATGCAGATCTCCACCTTGTTGTAGTCATTGCGCCAATCAAAGATAGGTTGCCAAACATCTCCTCCTTCCTTGAGCTTCTGAATTTTTCCTTCACCATCTAAATATGTGTTTCATTAATTTCTTTCTGTAGATCAACCTAATCTCTATAGTGATTTTTAATTCTTTCAAATTTGATAGCCTTATTTTTCTAGGCGGCTATGTCTATTGCAAATTTCTGGGCTCAAGCTTCCTCTATGGAGAGATTTTTATTTTTGGATGCCAGTCTCCTTAGTTCTATGTTTAATCTAGCTAGCTACTCTTGCTATTAATGGATGAAATCTTGCATTTTTTTTCTTTTACACATCAACATTCTACAAGCAATGATTCTCTATAGTAAGGGTAACATTCTCTTGGCAAGTTTGATCCAAGGCCTTTTGGATATTGTGCATGGTGGCATCGGCCAAGGATTGATCAAAAATCATCATCTTCTTTACATCTTTAGCCTTCCTAATATTTTCTTAAAGATGTTGAAAAGCTTCATCATAGGTCAACGCAAAGCTAAGAAGTGCAAGATCAGCAAGGCAAGCTCTTAATTTAGCAACCTCTGCAACTAGGTGTTGGTTTTGAGCCCAAGCTATTTCAAGTTTCCTCTCCATGATAATGCATTTTCCCCTTGGTTTTAGTAGCTTTGGCTAGATTTTAGTGATTGTATCCGGTGGATCAAAGATATCCAAAATTGGTTACCTGGTTCCTACTAGTTGATCCAACAACTCTTCATGCTATACTATACTTAATTTTCCACTAATTGTTCCTATGAACATCTACACATCTTAGAGTGTAGAAATGTCTAGTATAGATGCCGCAAGTGCATTTAATGCCTTAGTAATTCTATTAGCAACCACCTCTATTGTTGTCTCCTATCCGTGGTGTTGCATCTCCAAGGCAATTGTCCCTTGCCCTCCTCCAAATGTACTAAGAAAGTAGCGGCATTCCTAGAGATGTCTGGGAATTGTTGTTATTGTGAGAGAGAGAGATCATTACCTCTCAAGCACTACGATTTGATCTTGTAGGTATCTATGTTCTTTGGGCTAAAAATATTGGCCAACCTCCCTCCATCTAGCTAATGGTTCAAGCCACTTCGTTGAGGTGACTCATTGCTAAGTGATATACAGATGGATTGTCATTGCTTGTTGTCGCTCGTTGCTCTTGCTCATGCAAGAGCTGCTCTCGGATCTTGTGCATTCATTAAAGGGCAACATGGAACTTCAATGTTGTTTCATGAGTGGGTGGTGGAGGTGGTGGTTGCTACTTCTCTTTTTTAGTTGTGGCAGGGATCTTTTCTTTCATCATTTTTTCCCAAGAGGTAGAAGGAGTATGCTAGAGTGTATCATTAGCATAGCAAACTATTCTTGTCCTTTTGCATAATTTCCTAATAAGGCAGGGAAAGGGAAGGGCCTTCCTTCCATGTTCATTTTTCTTAAATCACTTGTATATCTCTATATAAATTAACTATGAAAGGTTCACAAGGAATTTTCCACTCAGAGCAGCACATGCAAGAGTAAAGAAGGTAGTCACCTTACGGGGCCTCACTGTCGAATTGAGGTGATAGGTTGCTATCTTAAAATATACATGCTTTGCTAAGGTGAGTGCACCATACTCCTTGTGGTCCACTCCACAGCATCACTAGGTCCATTCCTTCTTTGCTTCCAAGTCTACTTGTGTAGAGATCTATACCAAATTTGTTCTAATATCATGTAACTCTAGGGCTTGCACAATAGCTTCCACAAAGTAGAACACCTAAATATTTTTTATCTTCACAATGAATCCCATCCACCTACCATTCTAGAAGAGATATATCTCTCCCATGTACCACTTCTCACTAGAAGTGATGATTGGCCACATGGGAGAGTTCTGCAACTACATCTGCACTTCTAGTGGAGCATGTTCCAAGAATGGTCCAAAGTTCAATTCTTGAAGAATTGAACATTGGATGTCATGAGGCTTGATCTGATCAAGGCAGGCTTGAGTTAATGTGACCTCAAGTCTTGGCATTGGTCCTAGCACCTCATCTTGATGGGATTGTTCCATTACAATAGTGTCCTTGGAAATCTATCAAATATATTCCACTTTAGGCTCATTCTAAAGAGGTTTCATTGCATGAGTTTCTACTACCTGCTCTTAGGCTTGCTCTCACTACTTCCTTCCAAGTCTTGGTCATTTGTCCCTTGATTGAGATGGTCCTCCTTCCTATAAGTGTTTTGATCTAGGTGCCATCTATAATCACAACATGACCAAGGATTAGCAATTAATTTGTAACTTTAAAAAATTTGGAATACCTTATCTCTTGGGGTAGTTACACTTGGCTAAGTTGTGATCATGGCCTGTTTGATTATTTTAATATTATTTTTTTATTATCTAATTAGATAGGTTAATAGAGTGTGTTGAAAGGGATTATCTCTCATAGGTTAATGATTTAATATTATTTTATTCATTAAACCCATGGGAGAGTTAAAAAGAATTTTGAAAATTTTTTTTTCAAAAATCTAAAGTTTGTAGCCCCCATGACATAAAGCATACCTCTAGAAGCTATAGGGCTGAAGAATAGAGTGAATCGAATAAACGATTTGAAAGTTACAAACTCTAGAAGATTTTGGACTCTAAGAAATTACAAAAACTCCTCTTACATTTGAAGCAAATGGCAAAAAAGTCCTAAGTGGTGAGCACTATTTATAGAATTTTTCCCTTACATTAACTAGGCCTAGTCGACATGGCTATTGACCACCGTTGACCAAGTAAAATTTTGAAAAATATAAGAAGTTTTTCAATGAAATTGAAGTCATATGGAAGTCCAAATAGCCAAGAATAAAATGAAATACATAAAGAGGATTTGAGAGTTCACAAAAGATGGAGAATGATTTGAGAAATGCCTTAAGGAGCACATAGTTGGATGCAACCAATGGGGAATGCAAAATACTTTATTACAAAAATGTCTAAGGATAAGGAACTTAACTAACCAAACTAAGAGCTATGCAAGTGGGTTCTTCCCATAGCAAAATTATGCTCTTTTACCCTTGCATAACCTCAACTAAGGAGTCTATGAATCACACAATTGATTAATGGTTATGAAAAGCTAAGGACCAAAACCCGAAGAATCTACCTAAGAATTTCAACACATAAAACTAATACATTAAACAAAAACATGAAAACCAATAGTAAGGTGAGTTATGGAGAGCTTTGATGGATGAGATACATAATGGAATGGATGCCCCAATCATGGTCACATGAAATCCCTTGTGAATTTCATGGTTAAATGACCTGATAAAGTCCAACCTTAGTCCAAAACAAAACCAACCACTTTCAGTGACTTTGCATCACCAATCTAGGACTAGTCCATCCCCTTAAGACACAAGAATGCTCCCATGGATAACCATCATTCCTTATTTTAGAAGAAAAAAAAAGTAGAAAGTGAAAAAGGGCATTAGTTAGAGGGGACCTTCAGGCATGGGTAACATGTCTTTCTAGTCCCATAACCAATGCTTGTAGCATGTTTATTTTGTTTAAGGGTTGTGCTTTGAATTCCCATCATTTTTTTGAATATTTTATGTTTTTCATGAATTTTTTGATGGGAACCACACCATGAAAATACTTATTCAACTTCCTGTTATTGGTTGACACAAAATGGTAAGAAATCCATGAAAACACACATGCACTCAAGCAAGTAGAAAGGCACAAATATTATTGAATTCCCTTAAAGTCACACTCTTTTCAAACCTTGAAATCTTTCCCAGGTTTGAAAACTATTGATGTTACAAGTTCATTAAATTTTTATTAATGAAAAAGGGACCTCATATTTCCAAAACCAAAAACACCATAGAGCTGATGAATGGGTGGATGACATGCACTCATTACCTATTCCATGAAAAAGAAACCTATCTTATTATTGATCATCAAAATTCAAAAATAGAGACTAGACATTAGCAATCAAAAACATTAGGTACAAACCACCATTAGTAACCAACCACATCATCATTGAGTCCTATTGGCAATAAAGCACTTTTATTAGAAGACAAGAAAAATCTACATCAAGATAAGGAAAAATATATAAGAAATTGTAAAATATTTATGAAAAATAAAACATACAAACAATGTTATCAAAAAAAATTTGAAAAATAACAAAGTGTAAAACAAAAAATGGTATAAAAATAAAGAGAGTGTAAAACAAAAAAGTAGAAAAAGTGCAGAGCCACTTAATAGATTAGCATGGATGACCATATCCCCCACAACTAAGTTGAAAGGAGGAGATCCAAAAGATTGTGCATGCTTGTCCATCTGATAAGGCAGTGATTGCACTACTTTGCATGGGCTCATGGAAAGGTTTGACTTGTTGTGTGTTGAGTAGTTGCTTTTTGTTCAACCTCTCAGGTTTCTAAATTAACATTGCCCTAGAAGGAAAAGCTTCATGAGTGATGTTAGGCCCTTTCCACAACATCTAGAACTTAGTTCATTGAGGCACATGTATGGGGTTCTAATAGAAAACCTTATCTCTAGGTTGAAATTTCACTTTCCTTATGCTAAGGTTATGGCATTGTTTACTAAATGCTTTATGCACTTCATTCAAGGACAAGGCCACCAATCAATTCTCATCTAGCATGTTAAGATTTATCAGTCTCTCTTTCTATGCTAGGCTTAGGTTGAGGTCATAAGCTATTGACAGTGTATAGAGCTTGGATTGAATTGGCAAAGTTGGTAATTTTCCATACACTAGCTCATGGGGAGAGTATCCTATAGGGATTTTCCATGTCAAGTAGTATGCCCAGAGGGTATCATAAAGTTTTGTGCTCCAGTATCTCCTATATTTTCTAATTGTTCTCATTAAGATTTTCATGATACCCCTATTGGTAACCTTTACTTGACCATTGGCTTGGGGATGGTAGGGTGTTGTTAACTTATGCTTAACCCCCAAGTGTTTCATGAGCTTACGAAAGGTAGTACCTATAAAATGAGTGCCATTATCAGAAATCAATGTGTGTGGCACTCCAAACCTATTTACAACATTTTGTTGTATAAATCGTGTAGTAGTGGATGATGTACAGTCAATGATAGCTGATACTTCTACTTACTTTATATAATAGTCAATAGCAACTATTATGTATGCCTTTCCATTTGACATGGGTGTGATGGAACCCATGAATTTGATGCCCCAAAAGGTGAAGAGTTCTAGTGATTGGATCCGCTACTGAGGTTTCTCCATACAAGCGATCATCCCACCATCTTGTTGACAACATTCACAAGAGTAGATAAATTGGTGGGCATCCATGAAGATTATTGGCCAATAGTATCCTACCATCAAGATTTTAATGGTTGTGCATCTCCCTACATAGTGGCCCCCACAACGACCCTCATGAGCATCTTGGAGAACATGTAGTTAGTTAACATTAGGAACACACTAACAAACTAGGCCATCGGTGCACACCTTGTAAAGGTGTTCGTTAATCTCCATGAAGCATTTGGCCTAATGAAGAAACTATTGTTTCTTCTAGTGATCTAACTCTTGTGGCATCTCTTGAGTGAGAAGATAAGTGATGATGCCATAGTGCCATTTTGGTTCAATGGGCACTTGTTCATTTATTACATCAATAAAGAGCAATTTATTAAGAAATTCATCAAAGAGTGGGCTCCCATCCTCTTTGTTGTCCCATTATAACCAAGACAAGCAATCAGTGACCACATTCTCAGTTCCTTTTTGATCTACCATTGTAAGATCAAACTCCTGCAAGATCACCATCCACCATATCACATGGAGGCTCATTATTGGTTTATTCATTAAGAAGAAAATGGCACTATGATCAATGTGCAAAAACACCTTATATCCAAGTACATAGTGCTTAAACTTCTCTAAAGCATATACCACAACCAACAGCTCTTTCTCCATCATATAATAATTGAGTTGTGCACTCACAATGCTTCAACTTCCATAGTGAATGTAATATGAACATTTTTTATCATTCATCTATGTATGCACAGCTCCCAAGCCATAGTTTGATGCATTTGTTATAATGTGAAATGGATGGGATCAATCAAGTTCTCATAGAATTGGAGTCTCTACAAGCGTCTCCTTAAGCTACTGAAATGCCTTTTCACATTCCCTGGTCTATATGAACAAAGCATCTTTCTTTGTGAGCTCGACCAATGGTTTTGCAATCTTAGAGAAACTCTCTATGAATCATCGATAGGAGCCAGTGTGTCAAATAAATGATCAAACATCTTTAATAGTTTCCATTTGGTGAGTTATTTTTTGGATAACCCCAATATTTTTAGGGTCCACCTCAATCCTTACTTAAGAAATTCTATGTCCCAACACAATGCCCTCCTAGACCATGAGATGGCTCTTTTGCTAATTGAGCTGAAGATTAGTCTCCATGCACCTTTAAAGCACTTGCTCAAGGTAGTCTATGGCTTGCTTGAATGTAGTGTCATAGATGAGAAGTCATCCATGAAGACTTCCATCCCACTACCAATTTGTTGCTAAAAAATACTCAAGACAACGTGTTGGAAAGTTTTGAGGCATTGCATAGACTCAAGGACATCTTACAATCTGCAACAGTCCCCCAGGGACTTGTGAATGTTATTTTGGCCTAATCTTCACGTGTGATCTGAATTTGGTTATAGCCATTATAACCATTAAAGAAGCTATAATAGCAATGCCCAAAAATAATGTCCACCTGGTTCACAAATGGCAATGGAAAATGATCTTTGAATGTCACCATGTTCAACAACCTGAAATCAATATAGACCTATCATTTTCCACCTTTCTTTGGTACAATTACAAGTGGACTAACCCACTGGCTATCTACAATTGGATAGATGAACCTCATCTTGAGGAATTGTTTAATTTCCTCTTTGACAATTTATTTCAATTTATGGTTTAGCTACTGCTGTAGTTGCCTCTTTAGCTTCATGACTAGGTCAGTATAGATGTGATGCTAGCATATCCTAGGATCAATCCTTATGAATTTAGGATATTACCAAGCAAAGGTTGTTGGCCATTTGTTAACCACCTTTGATGAGCCGCGATATCATGTCCACCCCCGCGATATCGCAGCCTGCCGCAATGTCTATAAATAAGAGGTGATTTTCCCTGTTTTAGGCACTTAAACTTAGACCCTTAGCCAAACTATAGCAATTTTACCATTCTAAAGCTAGAATAATTTCCATGTGCCTGTAGGAGGAGTCTTAAAGTGAACGGATCTTTATTCAAGCAAATTATACCTGAGCACACATTTGTGTACGGCAATAAAGACAAACTTTCTGATAAACCTTGTAGCATGTGGACTAAGCTAAATAGGAATTAATTATTGTTAAATGTTTAAATTCTTTCCTAGATAATTATCTCTCTCTCAACCCTTAACTCTCTTAGTTAAGTGCATTTAGTACGACCGCTTCAAGCACGTGTGTAACGCTTGGTAACCCAGTAACGAGTAGTGTTTGGTAATGCCAATAACATTGCACTAGTTCAAGGTGTGTGCGGCAAGTGGGAATGGATACTGGTGCTAGGATAATTAGAACTTACTTCGTGAATAGTTAATGAAAGTTAGTCACTTAGTCTCTTCACCTTCCCCTATTAGCATAAGACATTAAAAAGAGAAAAGATATAAAAATCATATACCTCAAGCTTACTTAACCATACAACCGTGACAATATAGGTAAGTTTGGGAAGATAGTGATTGATTAACCTTAAGTGTTCCATTAAGGTGCGTAAGCACTTAATCCTTGGAGTTTAATCGGATCGCACGTGTGACGCTCTTATTCATATGGTTGAGTGTAGGGGTACCTCGCCACTCATCATTGCTGCCGTTTCCAGGGACTTAGTTGTTTGTGTGCTATGTAGAACATAGGAGATCATTCATATCATTGGGATACTAGAACAAACCCTTAGGGTTTATCAAAAGAAAAATAAGATAATGGTAAACATCACACCGAACAAGACAAAAATGTCTTCTTCTTTGCACAAAAGCACTTCACCGCCTAGGACTCACACAAGAGACAGTCAGCAGCATAACACACGTAATCAAGATCCGCCAGTGCCTCAACATTTTCGTGTGGTATATATTCATCATGATGAGTATGTACTTGACTTTACCTTTATTCTCCATCAAGATGAACAACTGTGTTGGAGAAACTTGGAGGGTAACATAGTGTTGCCTCCAGATCGAGCAGTCACCAACATGCTTCTTCGTGCTCTCACGCAAGTAGGCATGTCACAATTATATGTGGAATATGTTGCATGCGATTATGACACAAGGGATTACCATCCCATAGAAGCACAATGTCAAAGGGACTTGCGAAAAGAGAGATACTATACATAATTGAAGGACAAAGGACCCCATAATGCTCCACCCGTCTTAAGTGAAATTGAGGGTGGTGAACCAGTTTCAACAAGTTCCCCACCAAATGATGTTCCCCCTCCTAACAATGGTGAGGAGGTGGTGTATCAGAACCTTCACTCCATAGTTCACAACCCTAGTTTTGATCCCCACAAACACCAAGTGTTCAATGAGGGAACACAAACACATGATAAGGATGGAGTAGTCTGATCGTAATCATGATTAGGGTCGAGACCATCGAAGAGAAGGTAGGAAACATCATCATGGTGATGGTTCTCCTTCTTCTTCACCTTCATCATCACATTCACCCTCTCCTTCAGTATCAGGACATAGTCATAAGGAACCTAACCATGAGGATAAGGGTAAAAAGGATGAGAAACCTCGACGAGAGAGTCAAGAACAAGGACTAGGGTACTCTAGAGAATCGTAGAATAGAAGAAAGAAGAGTAGAGAACTGTGTAGACATCACAGATGCTATGAGTGAAATAACCATGAAGAACCCCTACTTGCAACTCGAAGCATGTTAGATATCACGGAGGCCATAACAATTCCCACAAGGCACCAAAAGTATAGTAGGATCAAGAGGTTAGACATGAATAACATCCCACGATTTGAGGGGGATACAATGTAGATCCTCAGAACCACTTACAAGAATTTCACGATGCATGTGCCTTTCAGAACATCAAGAACAAATGGAAAAAACTAAAGTTGTTCCCAAGGATACTAGTAAAAGAAGTGGAAAACTAGTACCAGTCCTTAGAATCGGAATCCATTCGAAGGTGGAGTACGATGCTAGAATTGTTTAATGATAAGTATCAAACGTACTCCAGGGTGTCCAACCTGCGAAAGAAAATCCAAGGATGGAAGCAGGGAAGTCATGAACCCTTGGATGCTATCATGGACCAATATTATGCACTGTTACATCATTGTATGGGCCATGGTTACTCACAGCAGGATCAACTACGCCATCTCATAGATGGACTTAGGCATGAAACTAGGAGAACCCTTGGAATGTGTGCCCAAGGAAGATTATTAAAGCTTAGGTCCCATCAGGTTCATAGATTGCTAAAGCAAGTAGCCAAGGAAGAAGGAGAGCTACGTAAGAGAGAAAGTGCAGAAGAGTACAACCGTGATCCTTCCCTCTAAAAAAGGGGAGTGAGATTCTGTGAGGAGGAGGAAGAGTCACCACTCGAAGAAATGGTGAATAGAAAAACCTTGCTGCTCCCAAAATTAACAACAGAAGTGTTAGCAAAGGTAGATCAAATGTGGGACTCCCTAGATAGTAGATTTAAATCTGTTCTTAAAATTGTAGAGGAGTCTAAGGACCAAGTTAGTGACTATGATAAAAAGAAAAAGAGGGATTTGGACCATGCATGTAACAAAGGTAAGGGTAAAATGGCCATCACCGAAGAGGTTGTGGATTCTGATACGGACAATGATGGTGGATGTAAGATATGCCAATATGACCATCCTAAGGGATGTTGCCTAGTAATCTCACATTGAGTCTGGGATGTATGCACTTAACCCATGACTTAACAAACGGCAAGCACCCCAATGGTTACCTTATCCCCAAGGTAACCTAAGGTAGTTCCACCAACCCTTAACGTATTATCCAAGTGGAACTCCACCACAACATATTGAGCAACACCAATAGTGACAATACCCACAGTTATGGGGGATGCCACTACCAAGGCAACAATACCCTTACTAGCAACTGGATCCATATGGTTACTACGTGTAGTAGCCAATCTCTCCACGTGACTCTATTGGTCACGTGACACCACAACATCACTACCAAGCTTTGGAGTATTATAGGACTCCTTCTCCTGGGAGAGACAACCCACAGACATACCATCCTCCAAACCAACCGTAACTCTCACACCAATAGCTCCATTACCACCTGCTCCAAAAATGCAAGGGGAACTCCCCACTCAACTGCAGCAATGCAATGTCACAAGGGCTGTGAACCTTCAACCTGCTATTGGTTCTGACAACCGCACAAAGAGAAGACCTTTCTTGAGAACCAATAGTCCAACCAAGCTCTCACAACCACAAGCGATTGAGCCTCTGAACGCTTCTCCATCAAATAAGGCTTTAGGTCTCCCTTCAAACCAAAAACATAGCTCAACGCACACAATTATGTTAACACATGCCATCACTGATTGGATTAAGGAGGGCCACCTTCCCAGGAAATTCTCTAACCCCATAAGCCCTTTAATCTATCTCCAAGTCACTGGGAGTGAACCATGTAAAGCTCTTCTGGACTCAGGTTCTGGAGTTAACTGAATATCACAAGAGATGTATAAAGCCTGGAACATGCCTCCACTAAAGAAGAGCAATATTTGCTTAGAGCTGGCTAACCAGTCCATCACAGTTCCCTTGGGACTAGTGGAGGACATCGTTACCACTGTGTGTGCGGTCATGCCTAGCTGATCTCCTAGTGATACAAGTGGGGACTTTCCAAAAATAATGGGAAGGGCATGGCTAAGTACCATAAACACACACCTAGGAATCTGTGATCTTTCCTTGGAAATATCTAAGGAAAACACTTTTGGGAAGATCGAGAAGAAGAAAGTTCCATGCATCACATACAGTGATACAGGGTGTGATTGTGTACAAGAATGTTCAACATTGCCTGCATGAAACCAGTGTGCCCAAGAAATTAACATACAAAAGTGCCTATATGTGGCAACCACACAACAAGAAGACACCCAATGGTTGACAGCTGATCAAGAGAGAAACTCACCAATGTGCATGGAACTAACTAGGGGAACAACTTGCACCCACGTCAAAAGCATAGATGCACTAGATCAAGAGTGTTGCCAACTTCCAATCCTTAACCTGAAAACATCAATAGGGGGAAGCTGAAAATTCCTAAAAATGTCAAACAAGCACTCCAATAAAATATTACTAGTCAATGTGCAATAGACCAAACCTTACCATGAATCTAAAATGGTCAATGCACATAACACATCAGAGAAAGGATGACCTCGCTCATTATTTTGGATCTCCTCCTTTCAACTTAATCATGGAGGAGATGGCCACCTATGCTAATCAATCAAAGCCCTCAGTTCCTTTTACACATTTTTTTACACATTTTTGTTTCACAAATTTCTCACTTTTTTTTTTGCAACATTGTTCATACTTTTTCATTTATTTGTGTGTTTATTTATTTTATTTTGTTAGATTCGTCACCTAATAAGTGCTCCTGATGATGGTATGAACTGTATTTTATTGGTTGCTAATGTTTGGTTTTTGCCTTGGAGTTATAATGTTGATACTAAGGTATGGTTCTTTTGATATAAAAGGTAATGAGTCCATGTCATCCATGCATCCATGAATTTCTATGGTCTCTCTTGGCTTGGAACTGTGTAGTCCCTTTCTTTCAATAATAAAAACTATCAATGAATTGGTGATTGGGCATTTCTCAAACTAAGGAAGGATTCAAGGATTGAAAAGGGTGTGACTTCAAGGGGATTTGATGCATTTGTGCTAGCCATTATCTTGGGTGCTTGGATGTTTTCTTCTTGAGCTTTCCTTACCATTCCGACATTGCTCCATTATTGGGAAGCTGAGCTAATAAAAATAATAAGTTTTTGCATGGTGTGGTTTTCACACAAAAAAAAAGTGAGAATTCAAAGCACATCCCTTAGACAAAATAATCATATGGGCTACAAGCACTAGTTATGGAACTAAATAAACATGTTCCCTCTAACTATGGCCCTTTCTCGCTTCCTACTTTCTCCTTTTTCATTTCATGGGAATGGTGGTGACTTTTTGGTGGAAGCATTCTTGTTACTTCAAGTGGATGGATTGGCCACATGTATTAATGCGAAGTCACTGGATGTGGATTGTTTGAGGCTAGATTTGGAATGAGATCTACTAAGTCACATTAACCATTAATACACAAGGGGCTGTATACCACCTTGTTCTTGAGACTCCATTCCATTCTCTTCTTTCCATCCTTCCTTCTCCATTTTCACCTCATTGCCGGTTGTATCCATAGTCCATATTTTGGTTGATACATTGTTTTCTTTTTGGTAAATTCTTGTGGTTAAGACCTTAACTCTTGCTTCCAAATGATATTTCTAGAGCCTACGGACTCTTTGAATGTGGGATTGTTAGAGCATTAAGGGCATGAGCCTGCTTTGGGGAGGACACTGACATTCCTATTTGGTGCCTCAGTTAATTTCTTTCCCTTAAACATTTCTGCAATCAACATTTATTTTTTTCATTTCCATACTTGACATCCATTTTTATTGGCATTGCCATTGTTTCTTTTTCCCCACCTTCCTTATTCCTTATCTTTTTCCATTCTATCACTACCAGAGGTTTGCTTTTAGTCATGGGGGTCCTGGTCCAATTTTTTCGATTTTCTCTTAACCCCTACACCTTGGGTAGTCACCAGTGTTATATCTCCAAAATCCACATCAGCCATACCACAACTCAGCCAATGGACCTTTCACCAAGGTAAGGTATAAACTGCATTGTGATTCATTTACCCTTGCTAATTTAAGATTGTGTTGTGTGTGCAGATGGTAATCATACACCAATGGATTGGATCTGGAGGGAACACTTGGAATGGACTAGTGCTAGAGTAGTTATGCAAGGAATAAGATTGATGGCACACCTATGGATGAACAACGAAAAGCACAATGTTGGCATCGGTAGCATCAGACTTCTTCTTTTCTCTCTCTCTCTATTCTCTCTCAATTGCCAAATAAGGTTGGATGTCAAATGTGTATAGTGTTCACTCTTGTTGTCATGAACACTAATATTGGCATGTGTTGTAATGATGATCCGTTCACATGTCACCCCATTCACCATTAGTTTCATTCAAGTCAATAATCCCATCCCTTTCCAATATTTTGTAAGGAACTCGAGGATGAGTTTTCATTCAGTCATGGGGGTATGATGAGCCACAATATCACGTATGCGATATCGCATCCTCGATATCGCGTCCGCCCCCGCGATATCGCGTATGCGATATCACGACCTGTCACAATGTCTATAAATAAGAGGTAGCTTTCCCTATTCTAGGCACTTAAACTTAGACCCTTAGCCAAACTATAGCAGTTTTACCATTCCAGAGTTAGAATAATTTCCATGTGCCTACAGTAGGAGTCTTAAAGTGAACGGATCTTTATTCGACCAAATTGTACCTGAGCACATATTTGTGTATGGCAATAAAGACAAAATTTTTGATAAACCTTGTAGCATGTGGACTAAGATAAATAGGAATTAATTATTGTTAAATGTTTAAATTCTTTCCTGGATAATTATCTCTCTCTCAACCCTTGACTCTCTTAGTTAAGTGCATTCAGTACAACCACTTCGAGCACGTGTGTAACGCTTGGTAACCCAGTAATGAGTAGCGTTTGGTAATCTTAGCAGCGTTGCACTGGTTCAGGGTGTGTGCGGAAAGTGGGAACGGATACTGGTGCTAGGACAATTAGAACTTAGTTTGTGAATAGTTAATGAAAGTTAGTCACTTAGTCTCTTCACCTTCCCCTATTAGCATAAGACATTAAAAAGAGAAAAGATATAAAAATCATATACCTCAAGCTTACTTAATCATACAACCGTGACAATACAGGTAAGTTTGGGAAGATCGTGATTGATTAACCTTAAGTGTTCCATTAAGGCACGTAAGCACTTAGTCCTTGGAGTTCGACCGAATCGTGCGTGAGACACTCGTATTTGTATGGTTGAGTGTAGGGGTACCTCGCCACTCATCAACCTTCAATAGCATCCTTTTCTACTTAGAAGCAAGGTTAGCATTGATTATCACCAACTTGCCATTTTTCAGAAATGCATATTTCATGCCAGTAGGTAGAGTTTTCAACTCTAAGGGCTCTTGTTTAAAACTATTAGGGATTTCTAACTCTTCCCAATTGGTATCATCAAGTTCATTATTGGAGAGTTGGAGATGAACTTGCTCTAATTCATCCATGCCTTCAACACAAGCATGCATTAAGCTCTCAATAGGTTCCATGCAAAGTGTGTTGCTTTTATAATTAGTTGTTAGCCATTGGGTACCCTCTTATTTTGTAGCTACTACATACAGGAACTTTTGGATTTTAGATTCATTTGCACACTGTCTACATGCTTTGATTGATGTGCTTTAATAGACTAGAGTTTCTGCATACAATTGCACCCTGTATCATTGTACACGATGCATGGAACTCACTTCTTGATCTTTCCTAATGCATTTTCCTTAGAAATCTCTAGGGAAAGATCTTTGATGTCCATTCATGTATCAATAGTGCTCAACCAAGCCCTTCCCATAATGATTGGAAAGTCACTCTTGTAATTATGAACTTTGATTACTAGAAAATTGGTAGGATGTGACCACCCACAAACAATGGTCATAATGTCCTCTACTAGTCCCAAAGGAATAGTGATGGACTAATCTACGAATTCTAAATGGATGTTACTCTTCTTGAGAGGAGGTAGGTTCTAGGTGTTGTATATTTCATGAGAAATCAGATTAACTCTAGAACCTGAGTTAAGAAAAGCCTTGCATGGCTTATTCCTAGCAATTTACAAATATATGAGAGGACTTCCAGGATCAACTCTTTTCCTAGGAAGGTTGCTAGCCTTGATCCAATCAAATACAACATGGGGAAACATGCTTGTGAGGATCTTAGGAGGTGTTTGCTTTGAAGGGCTCTTAAAAGGAATGGATGTAGAGGATGAAGGAGATATAGGGCAACTAGCCACATAATTATATGAAGGTTTGGTAAGGCTATTGGTTTGGAAGAATGATATTTTAAGGGATCTAGATTCTGAACCACTTAGTTGAGGAGCTTACTATAAGTTAATGACCCTAGAAGCATTACGATATTGTGGCCGTGCAAAAATTTTACCTTGCGTCGATGGACCAGGTGGTAATTAGGCTAAGGGTGGAGGAGCATGTGTTGACAGATGAGGAGGATGATTGAGATATGGGGTTTCCCCTCTAGTAGATGGAGAATGAGTTCTGTAATACTCTAGAGGGTAGTAGTGATGCTAAAAAGAAGCATGACTAGAAGAGTCATGCATAGACATTGGTTACTAAACATAGTAACCATATGGATCTGGCTGCCTATAAGGGCACTACTGCCTTGATGGTGGCATCCCCCATGACTGTGGATGTTGCCACTGCTAATATTGCTCATACGATTGTGATGCATTACCACTTGGATAATAAGCCTATTGTTGTTGGTGGAACTACCTTGGGTTGCCTTGAGGATAAGGCAACCTTCTAGGTGCTTGCCTTCGCACTAGTCTAGGATTTAGAGCATACACCCCAAATTCCTCTAAGTGTGATACAATAGGGTAACATCCCTTGGAATGTTCATATTGGTAGAGGTCACACCCACCATCATTATCTAACTCTAACTCCACAACTTCCTCTACTATCACAACCTTGCCCTTAACCCCTTAGTAGGCACATTTAGCTTCTTTCCTTCTCCTATGGTCACGATCACTACCTTGTTCTTTGGATTCTTCCATAATTTTTAGGGTAGTTTAAAATATTTTATCCAAATATTGTCACATTTTGTTAGCCTTAGCTAAAATTTTAGATACATATTTTTTAATTGACAAAGTTTTTCACTGCACCACCTCATCAAGTGGTGCTTCCCCCTCACTGTCACAGAATCAAACCTTCCTTTTTCTAATGGATGGATCCTAGTTATACTCCTTAGCTCTTTTCCATTTTTTTAGCTCACCTTCTTCTTTCACAACCTACTCAACTAGCCTTTGAATCTAGTGGGTTCTTAATTTTGACAATCTCCCTTCGACGTAGACCCTAAGAGTTCTCCTCATTTCAAATTAGAGTCCATCTATGATATGGTGAAGTTGCTCCTATTGAGAATAATCATGGCTAGGATATTTGTGAAAACGGGAATAATACCTACCCATGGCTACATCCAAGGGTTCATGTGTTCCTTGTCACCAAACTTAGATTTGCTTTCTTAAATTGAAAACTCTAGAGTATGTTTGATATTTTTCATTGAATAGCTCAAGCATCATACTCCATCTACAAATTTATTCTAACTCCAAGGAATGGTACCAACTTTCGACTTCTTTTATGAGTGTCTTGGGGAAGAGTTTATATTTCTGCCAGTTGTTTTCTATGTTTTGCAAAGCAAGGCATCATGAAAGGCCTGAAGATGGATCTATGGATCTAAGTTATATCCCCCCTCAAATCCAGGAATATTATTCATAGCTAACCACTTGATTCTGCTATCTTTCATATGCCTGGTTGGGATCCTAACTACCTCTACGATGTTCAGCATGCTTCAAGTTTCTAGCAAGGGCTCATCATTATCATGATTTTGATGATTCCTATGATGTCCTCTTCTACCCCTTTGATCATGGCAGGGACTACGATCATTGCCTCACCATTCACCTCCATTACCATTTCATCCCCTATGGTTTTGATTAGATTCAAAAGAGGAAGAAGAAGATGTAGATGAAGAGGATGAAGAGGAAGAAGGACTACCACTACCATGGTGTTTTCCACCTCTTCTCTACTTGACACGATCATGATCATTAGGTTTTCCATCATCATGATGCTTGCCCAAGCCCCTACCTTAACTTCCACTTTTGCTTGAACCTAGATTGTTGATAGTAGACTATAGATTCAGGTCCAAGCCCCCATCACCAATGTCAAGGGGTGGAGAATCTTCATGTTGAGACCCCCAGAGGAAATATCCTCATTATCATTTTGGTTTAGAAGGAACAAGGGGTTGGTGAATTATTTCCCATTCATAGCTTCATGACACTTCTCTTGGTGCTGATCTCATTTGCATTGTGTTTTTGTGGGACAATAGTCCTAATAGTCATGGTCCCACACAACATATTCATCATGGAGGTCCTAGATGCCCAACCTCCTAAGAGTTTGAAGTAAGATCCCATGAATAGATTGGTCGGGAGGCAACACAACATTACCCTCCATATCTCTCCACCATAGCTACTCTTCATGATGCAAGATGAAGGTGAAATTAGGTACAAACATCTAGAAGAGTGTACATCACCTTGAATTCTTGGGGCACTAGTAGTTTTGAATCATCATGCCTATGAGAAGAAGACATTTTGTATTAGAGAAAAATTTAGTGTGCTTAAATTATAATTGTAATTATTAATTTTTCAAATGATTGTGACCTTAACATTCATTCCAATGATCTTAAATAATATTCACTAAGTCCTAGACATCACACGTATCAAATTACAAGTCCCCAATAACAATGCCAACAATGAGTAGTGAGTAGACCCTACACCTAGCCATATGAATCACTAAGCATTCACACATGATCCAATTGAATTCTATGGACTCAGATCCTTTTAAGTATACTAGTCTCTAAGAAGTGAAACTAATTGTTGCAACTGTTGTCTTCCCAATTACACTTGTGAAATGTAAAGGAATGGTTAAATGCAATTTAAGGCATATGGTTTTTATCATTTTTATGTTTTATGTTTTAAATCACCTAAGGATAAAGAATAATGAAAAAAATAAAATAATTAAATTGCTAATTTACTCTAACTAGCTACACCTAACTAATCTTATCATACACATCCTGAACACGTTTAACGCTACTGAGTTACCAAACGTTAAGTATTACTAGGATTACCAAGTACCAAGAGTATTCTTGAAGTGGTTGTACTTATGTTCTTAATTAATTACTATTTAATCTATCTTAATTTAGCTTAATTACTTAAAGCATTAAAGGAGATTCCATAAAACATTTAATGCACAAATAAACAATTAATCTATTTCAAAGTGCTGCAAGGTTTATTAGAAAGCTTGTCTTTATCACCACACACATTGCCATGCTTAGGTATAGTAGTGCTTTGATGAGTGGCGAGGTACCCCTACACTCAACCATACGAAACGAGCATCGCACGCGCGATCCGGTCGAACTCCATAGATAGTTAGCCTTAGGTCGCAGTTCACTGTCTTCCCATCTAGACTAGTTTTGCATATGTCACGTATGGTTTAGTCTAGATGAGGTGTCTAATGTGTTCCTAACTCTAATGCTACTCCTGAAGGCAATGGAAAAGAATATTAACTAAGCTAAGCTAAGAGAGAAAGGGTAAGAAAATCTAATCTAGCCTAAGTGCGACGAGCAACCAATTCCTTGATCAACCGTACACATCTTGGACTTCATGCACGACTGCCACTGGGACTACCAAGCATAGGCCTAGGTACG